>MU271818.1:0-22245 GCA_021432655.1 Atractiella rhizophila
ATTCTGTGTTGGCGCACATGAATGTGAACAAACAACATGCAATGTGCTGTCATGGGAACTCGTCCTGGACCAGTTTTCCCACCTCCTTCGATTCGGAGGGGAAGCAATGGCTGATGAGAAACTCTTGCCCGAGTTTCTTAGACGAGCGAACTTGAGAACGGTCACTACTATTAGACTGGTCTTCAACCGCTTGTTTCTTCTGCGCCAATATATAATCTTGCTAAATGAGGATCTGTTCCATGGAAAGAAATGGAAGCCACTCGAACAGGTCGTGGCTGATTATCGTCCCTGCTGTATACATCCAAATCCAATGGAGCATCCATGGATTCAATGTTTACACCTGAGGCGAGGTTATGAGGCACAGTCGGCCCCTTCTGGTTCTGGAGGAGCGTCGGTAGAACGTTTGAAAGAGTAGAGTACGACGAGTGAAGGATCATAATTTCACTAAGGAGGACTCGTTGATATTTGAAGAGAGGCAATCTAGCGTTTTTTGAGACAGTTAGCTTTGGTATCCTTCACTTGATTTTGTTTTCGTTAGTAACATGTGTCGATCATCAAGTTGTCTAGAGAGCATTTCGTTGATTGTTGATCGTCTTCGGCCTGCAAAGGTGGGTCTAAGTATTGGTTAGTGGATTACTTCTCTTGCCCTCACCGCATGTGGCAGCGATTTGTGTTCGCAGAGTGGAGTGTATTGGCTTTGGCACGAAAGTCTGCATCTCGGAAAGATGGCCGTTTGTAACTGTCGGAAGAGAAAGTGATGCCTCCCTGTGGCGAGTCCTATCCTCCCGGTTGGACCGATGTGCAAACAAGGTCGGGAAGGTGAAGGTGAATTTATCCATCCGAAGGAGTGGAGCAAGGCAGATATCGTCTTTGTCCTCCGAATGATAGAGTGGCTTCATGGCACGACGCAACAACGTTCCGGATTCAAGATACATGTTGACCTTGTCGAGGCATAGTGGCCTCTCGTCTGTTCCCTTGGGTCTGACTCAGCTTCAAGCTTTTCATTCAGAAGTGATCAGTCCAATGACTACTTGAACACTGTCAAGGAGTCAGATCCTATGGGAACATCGCTGCATTAATGTCTGACGGACGTCTCTCTGTTTCAAAACTTCATGTGACTGGCCTCTCCTTTCTTTCCTTATTTCAACAGTCTACTGAGCTTAGCAGACGTGGAACCTTCATACGAGTTAGGTCATCCATTTAGGACCTAGTTTTTCACACAAACTTGGGTTTGAACCGTTTTATTTGCTATTACAATTCGGAATCCGAGTCGGAGTACATCGAAGGCTGGTGCGCTTTCTGCCATTCAATGGGCGAGGCGCACAGACACAGTTCTTTCAGCCCAAGCACCAGTCTGAAAGATCGCCAGTCTGTCACAGCCACAAACGGCGTAATTTCACTTTGGTAAAATGGCGACCGACTTTCAATAGAATCATTAATAAATGTGTTTGCTGAAGCCTTTTCGAACATTCGTTCTTTCGGATAGCGCATTGATTGATTTCCGAACCATCGGCGCCATTTGATCACTTATTTGTTGGCATTGACCTGCCAAAACGAAGGGCGTAGAAATGCATGATTTCAGAGTTTGTTAACGGTCTGTTTAGGTACTCATATTCCCGCCTTTATTCCAATACCTCAACGCTCGCTTGTCCTCCAGCCAACCTTCCCTCTCACAAATCCGCCTACAAGCCATCGTCTCCCTTCTTTTCTCCATTACAACAGTTTATCTAGGCTCGTCAGCAGCTAGCCCCTCAGGATTCCTCCGATGGCTCGTCTTCGGCACCCTTGGGGAGTTTGCGATAATGATTCTCGAGAGAGAATGGGTACGCAACGGCGGATCCTTCCAAGTTTCAAACGGACAAAACGGCGGCAAAAGTTGGTGGGAGCTCCTGGCCAAATCCGCACCAGCTTCTTTAGCAGTATCCGCCCTCCTCACATACCCTTACATGGAGCGGAGTTCGCCTCTCGATCCCGACTACCGATTCCTGACCACTGGTGGCGCTTACTATTACAACAATTGGTGGTTCGCTGGCGTCGCTTCCGCTTATGGAATCACAGTTTTCTTTGACACTATATCCTTCTTTTACCTCCTGTCTACTCCGTCTGTCTCCCTATCCGCAGATGGAATGTTCAATTTCCTCTCCATTGGAGGACTCTTCAAAATGGTCATTCAGCTTGCTCTGGACCAACAGATTGTGGGAAGGTTAGGATGGATGGGAGGCGGACGGACAATGGGGAAGGGTAGAGGGAATACGGAGGTGTGGTGCTTTGTCGTCGTCCTCGCTTTTCTTGCGGTGTGGGCGACGTCGAATGGATGGATTTGGAAGGACGGAGATGGAGGGTCGAATGCTTGGAGCCCACAAGAAGAGATGAAGTCTATACCGATGCATAGCAAGAACCCATCAAACGATTTCGGGTCAGGAAGCGGAAACGAGAGGCCGTCAACACCTTCATCTCCTTCAGCACATTTCGCGTCCAGTCCAGCCTTCAACCAGGCTGTCAGGTATCTTAGACTTTCGTTTTTGCCTTTGGGGCTCTTTCTATTATTGTTACTACATCCCTCACAACCTGATGAGCCGCGGACTGTGGACATAGTGGTACGTTGGTCAGCCTCTCTCCATTTTCGGATTCTGAAGCGATACATTAGATGTCTTACTTTGACGAGCCAATACATGGGCTCTTAATTTCTGTACAAACGTTCTATTCAAGTCGAGCTTTCACGGATCGGAAGCCTCGCCTCATAATTTATGTCAAGAATGACGAATTAGCAAAATCTGAGGAGCGGCTAAAGAACTTTAAGGAGGAGACTGGGGCCAGCCACATTGTCACTGGATTGGAGAATTGGGGGAGAGAAAGTGGGGTTCGTCATCTCTTGACCTTTCCTCCTCGCCCTGAAACGTGATTTGTTTGGCTTATGGTGATGTAGACCTATTTAAGACACATTATAATCAATTACAATACGACGAGAGAAAGTGTCGAGGGACACCGACGGTGCGATGGAATCTGTGCGCAACCTCCGTTTCCGGTTCTCTTTCGGCCGCTTAACTTTGATTGGATGCGCAGCGTGTCCTCTAGGTTTAGCGACGCATACGCTTTTGTATGATTTCTTGTGTTCGTCCTGGGTTCGATTGGTGACCCTTCCCCAGCATTCAACCTCACTTGAGTTGGGAGCGGCTAGCAGTCACTAGATATGAGCTTCTTGGTCAGTTTGCTTTGTTTTTGTATTTCGCTGGCTCTGAACCCAGGTCACTAATGCAACAGAGGACCACACCGGTTTCATGACCGGGACTGTGTGGCTGCGAAGTGATTGTGGAAAGGATGGAAGGGGAAATGGGGAGTTCCCTAGAATGGCTCAGATCTACACCATGTTCAGGGAAGAGGTGCGTAATACTGGGGTTCGGCACTAGTTCCTCTAGGGACTGAATTCTTCCTCAGCCTTGCCCTCCAACGAACCAGTTGGCAACTTATTCGGGCCAGTTCTTTGCCAGTCGGCGGAGGATCCGAGAGAACAAATGGAGCGCATATAAAGAGCTGGATGACCTACTGGAGGTAGGTGAACTTGCTGAATTAGAGCTTGGCTGACACCTTCTGCAGGCTCCAGCAGGCCACCCGATATATCAAGAAGGTGACTGGTGGAAGTATCACGGGGAACCAGGGCCAACAAATCCATACTTGGTGCAATCTTTTTCTGTTTTAGGGAACTCGCTGCTTACGTTTTGTTTGTTATTAAGGGACATGCGGTGGAGCGTAGGCAAGTTTTCTGCGACCTAAAGACGCAACCTAACCTGCTTCCAGTTGGCCCACGATCTTCAATTGTATTGACCCAACAATGGCCGAGCGCTGTTTCGATAGCGACTGGATTGCCCGTAGAAGGGACTGTCAATGCTATGATGTGGATTCATGATCAACAAGTGGACACCCGAATCGAATTCTTGCATTCGCTAGTGGTGGGTCCCGTCCCAAGTTCATTTCCCTCTCAAATGAAGGGCGTCACCTATCGTCATTTCTTTGCCCCTGTTATGATCCTATCCTCTCTCTAGCAACGGTACACTTCCAACTCTCTCAGTTTCTGGTTGATAATGATGCAATTGTCGCGCTTGGGCGGGAGATGATCGATCCAGGTTGCGCCACACCAAAAAGGACCAAAGCATAATGAAGTTGTTGAGTTCACATTAATATTTACGGTTTGTCGAAAGTTTGACCAACTTGTCCCGCTTGACTGGGTGAACACTTGGTCTGAATCTTCGCATCCCATTTTGGGGTCAGTTCCATGACATCCTAGGATGAGAACGAAAGCGAGGTAACCTTGCGCTTGAGCCTGCGAGCCAATGACCGAACTCTTGGGGTGACAGCTTTGGGAACACTTCCCTTTCCTTCTTGCTTTCTACCGCTGTTGACCGCTCCATAAAAGGAGCTCAGTGTCAATTTCGCATCAGAGGCTGCTCATTTCAAATCTTCATTTCGTTTTGTCCCTTCATTTTGCAGGTAGTTTTTGTGTCATCAGTCTTTGGGAGGCATGAATGCAACGGAAGAAGTATACGTCTGGAGGAAGGCATCAAGCAAGCTTTATTCCCTGGCAGATTTTAACATCCTTCACGGGTCCAGCTCTCCTGACGAGATTGTAGTGATTGGTAAGTACGGTAGTCCTCTCGTATACAACCCAGACTGAACCATTATGCAGTTTTCCCAGCAGGTTTGTGAGCTCCACCACGCACAACCATTAACGCAACATCCTTCTCAGCTTCATATCAAAGGGTATTAGACATGAACGGAGTGGAGTACTTTCCTTCTTCCAGTGATGGACTTGTGTGGCTACGAGGTGAGTAATTGGGTTATTTCCTTTCAATCGAACCAAATTGCCCTTGCCCTTCCCTTGAACACCCCTATTTCCGGTCTCCGGTTCGGTTCTAAGCCTGGCTGAATTAACTGGATCTGTTGTGCTTTTAGGTCAATCGTGGGTTTTCCACTCCGAAGAATCATGCGAACTCAATCTAATGAAAATCGGAAAGGTGTGTGTGCCAAAATTTCGACATTCAAAACAAATGTGATTACGTCCTCTGCCTAACTTTGAAAGTACACGCTGATGGGGTGAATGTTCAGACAAGCGTCCTGCTGTCATCAGAAAACACTTTATTTCTTGCAGACTCAGGGCGCAACTCGTTGGCGACAACGACCCCATCAAAACGTGCTGCCTTTTATGGGACACTATGTGATTCCATCCGCTTCAAGCCTTCAAAAATTCATCATTCAGTGCTCAAGCACTCAAGAACGCTCTTCTTTCCGATTTGTTCTGGATGCTTTCCTCTGTTCCGGTTTCCTTCTCAACTCTGCATACGTGCCCACGGAAGTATCTTGCCCTCACAAGTCTCATTATCCATTCTTCTGCTTGTATCACCATCTACCCTGGGTTACCTCGGAAGCGTCAATCATGTTTAGAGATCAGATCTTTTGAAGTCTTTCGCGGTCCGCTTCAGGAGCCTGAACTTGAAATAGCTCGTAGCTCCTATCTAAATATTTGAGTATTTGAGTATTCACTTGCGGTTTACTCGGTCAGGATTCAGGATTGAGCATGCCTGTTCTGAGAATGCGCTCGCGTGGCGCGTTTCTCCAGCTTTGATCATATCCTGCCATGCTTTTGGCGAATTGGCTTAGTTTCCATGCTAACTAACGACTGAAAATCACACCTCCATAGATCAAGGTCAGGAGCTGCCAATGCATCTCGGTGAAAATAGATCAAGCTCTCTCCCACTTGCTCTCAATTTCCAAGACAGACACAGGGTTTCCCGCCTATCCCCCTTTGCGTGAACCTCCGCCCTCTCGTCCGAGATGTGGATGCCCCTTACCTTCTCATCGTAATCCGTCCAGTCCCCTTCGTCCTCCTCAATCTCAAATTCGAACTTTGTACCACTCTCGTTGCCCTCGCAGAGCCAGGTTCCCTATCCAATCAGATTGTTTCTTAGCATTCCTCTGGAGAAGAGACAACGAACCTTTGGAACGAAACTCGTGAACTCGCATCCTCTACATTCTACAACAAGGAGGGGAGAGAACTTTTGGCTTTCGGAGGATTCGAAAGAATAACTGGCTGTTGGAGGAAGAGAAGAATCGAAGGCTGGCAGGCGCGATCAAGAACCATTCAGGTGTGCTGATCTGAATTGGAGATAGAGCAGAACGCACTAGCAGACGCCTCGCGTTTGCAGAAGCCACACTTCCAAACAAAGTTGGCCGTTCCTCTGGATCCTGTCAAAGGACGCTCTTCCTGGTTGACGCATCATCAGTAGTTTTCCAGGAAAAGAGTGAAATACGAACATTCCTCGCGATCGCTATTGGTTTTGGGTGAGGTTCATGGCAAGAATTACATGTTACCTATCTCAGCATGTAGACGGCATCAGATGTAAGGATAAAACGTTACGAAACAACATACACCAAAGAACCACGTAAACGATTCGGGTTCCTTTGGCCGCAAGGAAGTGACGTTTTCAAGAGTTGCTTTAATTAGGAGTTTAAGTTTCTGATCACAAATCACAATCAGAGTCGCTTCCAAGGTTCCAGTAGCAGCAGAAAACACCCACTACCATTCTGATATGATTGGTTGCCGGACAAACTTCACGTGATCGGTCAGAAATTGTTACAAACGTAGTTTCAGACTACAATTCCGATTCCGAAAGTATTGCCTGTTACGTAACCCAGCGGTCGGAAATGCATCCCCTCAAAGTGCCACGTAGCACCTCCAAAACTTTAAGACTAGCAAACGCTCTTGGTCTTCCCCATCTTCAAAAATACCAGCATCAAAGTGCCTTTAGAGGACGTCAGTACTTGTCTAGACCGGCATGAAGATGCAGCTGTCTCAGCTCCTTCTCCGCCTGCTTCCCCTGCTGCCACTCGCTTTCTCTCAAGTTCAGGTCCCCCTTGAGGCTCAAGGGTTGTCAGTCGAGCAAGCCGAAGCTATCCGGGATGCAGGTGAAAGTGTGCAATTTGAGGTTCGTGCGCTTGCCCCCAAGAGTAAAATTCAACTAAGGCCATTTGTGGCATAGTCGGACATCTCACGTCTCATGCGAGTCGTCGTCTCCCATTTGTACCACGACAGAGATGTCTTCCTCCGAGAACTAGTTTCAAACGCAGGAGACGCTTTAGAGAAGCTGAGAGTGGTGTCCTTGACCGAACCGAAGGTTATGGACGGCGCTGGAGAGCTTAATGTTACGATTAGCGTGGTAGGAAAGAAAGGAGAGAAGGGGAGCAGGATTGTGCTTCGTGGTGTGCATTTGTGCTCAAGAGCTGCGTTGATGCCAGTTTAACACGGGCGCTAGATACTGGTATTGGAATGACAAAGGAGGAACTCACCAAGAACCTGGGTACAATCGCAAGGTCCGGAACGAGCGAGTTTTTGTCAAAAGTGGAAGGAGAGGGCAGCGGAAAAGGGAGCAACTTGATTGGTCAAGTAGGTCATCATTTTGCATTTTCTGCTCACACCGTTGACGAGATTCAAAGTTCGGACTCGGTTTCTACTCCTCCTTCCTCGTCGCTGACCGCGTCACCGTCGCCTCCAAGTCGCCCAACAGCGAGAAGCAGTACGTTTTCGAGACTTCTGCTGATGCGAGCGCGTTCAAAATTGCCGAGGATCCTCGAGGAAATACACTGGGTCGTGGAACGGAAATCACTCTGTATGCCTACCATTCAAGACATTGCTACACTGTTGAACTAACTCGCCCCTGATAGATACCTCAAGGATGATGCACTCCAATATGCTGACCCTCAGAAACTGGCTAAGTTAATATCTAAGAACTCCGAGTTTGCAACGACCTCTCCCATTTATTTGTGGGAGGAAAAAACAGTGGAGGTTCCAGATCCAGATGCCCAAGAAGAGGAGGATGAGAAGGAAGAGAGCGAGGAGGAAGAAGACGAGCTAAAGGTAGAGAAGACGCAGAAAATGAAGAAACTTCAGGTTGGCGAATTTAGGAAACTCAATAGCTTGGCTCCAATTTGGATGAGGGAACCAAAAACTATTGAAGAGGCGGATTATCAGGATTTCTTCAAGGCGACGTTCAAGGAGAGGCAGGAGCCTGTGGCCTGGACGCACTTCAAGGTATTCCGTCCTCTTCTGGTAGACAGAGGCCTAAATCACTTGGTGAATGCGCAGGGAGACACAGATTTGACAACCTTCCGAGCTCTTGTTTACCTACCGAAAGATCTCCCCAACGAGTTCTTCGCAAAAAGCTATCAATCGATGAACTCGCTGAAGCTCTTCGTCAGAAGGGTTTTCATCACCTCCGACATTGGGGAGAATTGGATGCCCAAATGGTTGAACTGGGTTAAAGTACGTCGTCTTAATTCTTAATGAGCATATTGAAGAAATTGAGGGTGGCCTTTAGGTTATCATTGACGCAGATGATTTGCCACTGAACGTTGGAAGAGACAGTCTGCAAAAGAATAAGAGCCTGGCGCAAATCAAGAAGAACGTAATTAAGAAGGTGCTTTCTGTCCTCACTACTGTCGAAATTCTTGCTAATGCTGAACAGGTCATCGATCTATTCCACTCATTGACCACTGACGAAGAAAAATACATCCCCATATACCTCAAGTCGTCCGTCGCCCTGAAAATCGGCGCCATTGAAGACACAAAGCTGAGGGACCGTCTCATCAAACTCCTTCGCTTTGAATCGTCCGCCGTCCCGAACGGAAACTATACTTCATTAGATGGATATGTAGAGAGGAGAAAGAAAGGTCAGGAGCAGATCTACTACATCGCTGCCGCGGGCATGGATAGGAAAGATGTCGAGAAGAGTCCGTTTGTGGAGAAGTTGATTGCTAGAGGTTACGAGGTCCTCTACTTTACCGACCCCATCGATGAGATGATTGTCGGACAGTTAAGAAAGTACAGAACTTTCACTTTCCAAGGTAAGCCGTATTTTCACTCCACGTTCTTCACCACAATATAAACGGTGCTGGGTAGACGTCGCGAAGAAGGGTCTGAAGTATGGGGATGAAGATGAGGATGAGAAGGAAGAGTTGGAAGCCTTGACAGAAGAGTTTAAGCCGCTTATCGACCATATCAAGCCAGTTCTAGAAGAGTTTGTCGGAGATAGTACGTCTTTCCTTGCTTTGATTATTTCAGCTTCCAACCAAAGGCAAATAGTCCTCGTCTCGACCCATCTCACCACTTCGCCCTCTGCCGTCCTTGTAGACAACTACGCTTGGACCGGTAACATGGAGCGTTTGATGGCGGCTCAAAATCAGGCGAAGGGCGATAACGATTTCATGCGACAAATGATGAAGACGCAGAAAAAGACATTCGAAATCAACCCCAAGCATCCTCTGATTCGTGCACTTTTACAAAAAGTCAAGGAATTGGAGTATCTTGAGGGTGAGGAAAAGCAGGAGGAGGAAAAGGCTGTCAAGGAAATTTTGTGGATTCTTTGGGACACAACTTCTGTTAGAAGCGGGTTCCAGATCAGGGATATCGAGGAGTAAGCAGTTTCTCTCACGATGTGAATCTCGAGTTAACTTGCTGCATAGGTATTTTGGACGAGTCGAAATCCTGCTGCGTCGGGCAGTCGGCATTTCCGAGACCTCCAAAGCTCCTGTGGACGTGAAACCAGCTCCCGCTGTGGAAGAAGGTCCGCTGCCCGAAGATGAGCCTGATTTCCTATCGCGATTCGGAGGTAGAAGAGCGCCCCGAGACGAAGACGACGAAGATGAGGATGAGGAGCCTCAACTGCCAAATGTAGGCACGCCTCCTGATGTTAACCCTGAGAATATTCAGTGGGAGAACTGGCATGAGATCAAAGATAAGATCCGTAAGGAGCAGCCAGAGAAGTTTGAGCATGATGAGTTGTGAGCGAAAAGTTTGGGTTGTGGTGTAAATTATCTCCATAGCTGAGTTCAGAATGCATAGCGTTGAACCTGGACAAGGGTTAGATCCAAAAAGAAATGAGCATACTAGTAGTCTCGCTGGAAGGATTACGTGTGGAGTAACACTGTCCAGTCTCATCAAAAACATCATACTCTTGATACCGGTCAAGCTGCTGTTCAGATTTAAGCACGACGCTTAGCTTGATTTACCAGCTCATGGCTCAAAAATCGATGAGGGTTGTGCTTAGCTCTCCTCTTCTTCTCTTCTTGGGTGAGCGGCTGCTGTTGCTGTTGCTATTGTTCATTTGCCGCTTTAGTACCAGACTACGTGATTGTAGTGAGCCAACAAACGACGAAGTCGAGAAGGCACAGAAGGCACGATGTCCACTGCCCCAGTGCTCGCAAGCTTAGATCCCCTTCCCGTGTACTACTGCACAGGTTCGTGCATATACTGTCAAATTTTAAGAAAGATCTGATCCCGTCTCCCTTTGACATGATAGTCTGTTCTCTCCCTCCTGAATACTGTTCTTACGGTTCCAAAGCGTCCAAGTTTGTATTTCTATCAATTCTATTCCAATTATGCAAGAACATAAATGTTGTTTATGACCGCATAATGTTGTAGATGCCGCACAGCACTGGAAAAGTCTAATCCTTCCCTCTACGAGTCAATCTACTCAGAGTCAGCCGTGGCATCAACCCTTGAAAATCTGACCCTTGAGCAGAGGGAGGCGCTGGAGAAGGATGTAAAGAAGAAAGAACGAAAGGAGGAGCAGAAGGAGCAGAAGGCGGCTGAACGCAGAGCTGTGAGTCCCTACTGGTTCTCCTGAGCATGAATTGTTGATTGGCGATTCGGATCGGTGTGTAGGCGAGCAAGGTGACGATCAGACGGGTAGAGAGGAATAAGAGGAAGCACGTCACGCATATTCAAGGGTTAGAGGTTTTCAGTTCGTCTCACTCCTCTCTTTCTCCTAGTCGCCTGCAGCAGCCTGAGGCTAAATAATATTATGTTCACGACATTTTAGATGTGGATCTGAAGAAAGCAGCCAAGTTATTTGCCACCAAGTTTGCGACTGGAAGCTCGGTATCGAAAAATCCACAAGGAGAAGAGGAGATCGTAATCCAAGGAGACGTCGCTTACGAGGTCTGTGCGTTCTTCAACGACCGAAACCGATGCTGATGTTGCTCGACACTGTGTTGGTGGTCAGGTGCAAGATCTCATCGTTGAACCTGAAGGGAAGATGAAAGATGTACTTGGAGGCGGTTCGATTGAAGAAGACAACGTTGTGGTGGTGGACAAGACCAAGAAAAAGAAGCCCACAGAATAAGGCAATATTGTCACCGACCTATTCAACTTGAAAATCAAGTCAAGTCAAACACGCAGATCTCACCACCCATGGAATGTTGTTTAGAAGGAAGGTGTAGTCGTATCTTGTGTTACATTACAATACAATTCTTGTGTGACAAAGGAACAGGGCGAGCTTAGAACTGCCGTTGACACTTCGTGGCTAACGTGGGGACCCTAACAGCCTTTGGGGATCCAACGAAATCATCCGAATCCATTGTCTCCCCTCCGTGCTTCTCATTCTCATTCTCCGTCACTTTCACTGCCTCTACCTCTCCTTCCTCTGAGCTAGTCCTCGTTTCCAGAGTTCGTGGAGGAGGAATCTCAACTGGAATTGGGGCAACAGCCGGCTCTTGCTGAGCTTTTTTAGTGCTGCCACTCAACCACTGCCCCCAGTGGTACTTAGTAGGTTTAAAATAGGAAGCGAGAAAGTCCATAGACGGTGGCAGATGGAAGACGAACAGGGAGCTCCAAGGCCTCTGCAGATGTTGGGCGATCATGTTGATTGTACGCCAGACAGCGACGAAGGAAGTCTCGCGCTACATAAATGAACATTGAGCGGGGATGCGAGTGAAAGAAGGGAAGATGAATGGAAAAGCGAAGACGAACCGTCCGCACTGATCTGTGTGCTATTCGGGAACTTGACACCGTTCCGACATTGGTGTACGAAGTCCCTGTTGATTGCTGCTTTGAAGGGGAAGCGACCGAAAAGGAGGAGGAAAGTTATTACACTGTATGATGATTCACAGAATTGTAATGAGATCGGATTTGAAAGAGGATGGGAGAAACTCGCCCAAGTGCAAAGACGTCCACTTTCTTGCCATAACCTCTCCGCTCAACCATTTCAGGAGCTGACACCAGATTATTCAGTCGGTCGCTCATCGCTACCTAAAAACACGAACCTATGTACCCAGGACTACCGACGATGTCCGTCATCTTATGTAGTTCGTGACCTTCATCCCATTCATACTTTCTGCACACACCAAAATCCGCAATAAGACAATCAAATGGTGGTCCTTTCGAAGTTCTCAGGAAAATGTTTTCGAGTTTAAGATCACGGTGGATCACTCCCCAATGATGGACGTAAGATAACGCCGTCTGTAATCCACATATTTCATTGTAAGCATGAAGAAGAGAATGAAGAGAGCGAGTGACAGACCATCAGGTCCAGAACCATTGGTCTTACGAGGTGCTCAGGAAACTTGCCAGATCTTTCAACGCGATCGTACAGTTCTCCCCCCGCCGCAAGTTCAAATATCATGTAGTACGATGATCTGTCCCCAAAATCGCTCATCAGTTATATTCGATTGTACTGACGAGGACGGACTTGGAAGTGAACCAATCGAACAGCTTCACTATTACCAAATATCGCTCTCTCAGCTCAAGGTGTAAGCTAGACGTCGTGAAGAAGCATGGATGACAGACCACAATGTGGATGCTCTAACGACGTGAGGCGCGTCAGGCCATCCTCTTGCTCCTCTGGTCTTCCTTCCAAGCTTCAGTTAAGCTCCTTTGTCAAGCAAAAGGAACAACGCACGACCGTGATATTCGGTCTCGTGGGACGACTTTCATAGCCACTTCCATAGGTGGGTTGTGTGAGTTCCTACATAATCAACACAGCGATGGGATGGGAGTCAGTTGTGGTGCCGCGGGAACGCTAAGGCGGAGAAGCGAGTTAGAGTAGATGGATGGACAAACCAACGACACTGTGTCACCTCCCTAGACGCCACTCATCAGCTTACTTCGAAGCGTGCTAAACATGCAGAGGGGAACGAACCCATAGCTCCCTTTACCCAGTCGCTTTCCCCAACTGAACTCCTTCTTTTTGATGTGGGCTTCGGACTGTGCCCGAGCAAGGTTAGCTATGTGGGCTTGTCAAAAACGGGCTGAGAAAGACATACATGATGAAAGAATTTCATGGTACTGCTCGCTCTCTTCTCTTCAGCTCGTTCGTCTAGAAATTTACTCGATTTCTCGGTCCGAGTCGGTCGTTCTTTGGAACCGATAAAGTTTATGATCAAAGTTGGCGATCGTTTTGGAGTCAGGGACGACCAATAACACCGGCGCATCACACTGATTGGCTATCCAGACATCCACAGAACGCCAGCTATCTCGCTAGGAATAGCCAGAAGACTGACTACTGAGTATTCATAAAAGCATAGGTCGGTTGTTTTCTAACCTTCCCGGTCCCTACTAGTCGTGTCCTCAAAAACTTCATCATTATCCAGTGCGACGCCCTCCTCGACTCAACTATTAGGTGGCAAAGATGGCAGGAATACAGTTGAAGAATGATCTCATCGTTGAGAAGTACCCTTTTCCAGTCGCTGACAGACTGAAGGAAGAGATAACAAAACCTGAGTAAGCCGCCTTTCCTGCTCCAGGTGATGACTCTGACGTTTTCATCTCGGAAACAGCGGTAAGCTGGACCTCTCTCGGACCAGAAAAGTTTTAAGCAAAACGTCGTCTATGGGACGTAGTATGGACTATCATGTCTCCTGCATCGGGACACATCCCTTCCGTTTGTTCTCTTCCCTCCGATACTATGGTATCTGATCGTCGCTCTACACAGGACGCCGTGAATCTCGGCCAAGGATGTTCGTCCTCTTCTCTTCCCTTTTTCTTCGACTGATGCGTCTTCAACCCTTTGACAGTCATGAATTGGACTCCACGTCAGTCTCTTTTCCATATCTCCATTACCATAGTCACCAGCGTTTGTGCATGAACAGCGGAATTCATCCAAAAGGCAGCCTTCTCAGCCATCACCCAAGTTGAGACGAACCACTATTCGCATCCTCGAGGCCGAATCAGGCTGAGGAATGCGCTGAGCGAATACCTCTCCCCTTCGATGGGCCTGGGAAGGAACCTGGATCCAGCAAAAGAGATCGTAATTACTTCAGGAGCGAATGAGGTTCGTCATCCCTCCTCTCTTGAAATAATCTGATTGGTTGACGATGGATAGGGAATTCATGCGTTTTGCACTGCTTTTTTGAATGATGGTGACGAGGTGATTTTATTCGAGGTCCGTCCCTTCACTTCCATCGCATGAGGCGGAAGTTGATACGGTGACACAGCCTTTCTTCGACCAAGTTCGTCGTTTTCAGTTCATTTCACTCCAAAGGTTCTCATTTACGTCTCTGCTGAACAGTACATTGCAAACACCTCTTTCAACGGTGGCGTTCCCGTTTTCGTCCCTCTCCATCCTCCTTCTAAAGCTTCGACCTCTACAATTGGTTCATCCGAATGGAAGGTCGACATCGCAGAGCTGAGGGCCGCCATCACGAAGAAAACCAAGGCCATCTTCGTCAATACACCACATAATCCTGTGGGGAAAATTTTCTCTGAACAGGAGCTGAGAGAGATCGGGGAGATCGCGAAGGAGTTTAATCTGATTATCATGAGCGATGAAGTGTACGACTGTCTTCCCCTCAACGGTATGGCCTCCTTTCCCTTTCTCCCTTCCAGCCTGCTCTGCTGATGAGCCAGTGCTGATACGTTTGATATGGTAAAGGGGAGAAGTTTGTGCGGATGGCGTCGATTGACGACTATTGGAACAGAACAGTGACAGTAGGGAGTGCAGTGCGTCCCCTTGTTCCGCCTCATTTGGTTGATTGGCAAGCTGATGGGATGGACAGGGAAAGACCTTTGCCGCCACTGGTTGGCGTGTCGGATGGGCAGTGGGACCTGAATACCTCATCCAACCACTCTTAAGTGCTACGTCCGTCGCCTCTTTCCTCTCGTTTCAGCAGTTCCTTCTGATATTCGATTGAGGTAGGACCCGAATTGTTTTCTGCTGCAATGTGCGCCACCACCTTCCTTTTGCTCAGTAACAGTTTCTAATGTCGCAAAATATGATCAGAGCCCTTGTCAGGAAGCTGTTGCTGCTGGTCTTGAGGAAGGCATGAAGAATGGATTTTTCGCGGAACAAGTCAAGGAGTATGAGGAGCGTCTCAAGATCGTTTCGGACGGCTTTGACGCGCTGGGCGTGAGTCACTTCCCACTTGCCTTGAATGAGAAAAGGGATCGTGTGAGCTGAGCTGACGGTGTTGGGTAGTTGCCTTACACCATCCCCCAAGGATCTTACTTCATCCTGCTCTGCATCGAGTTCGTCCCTTTCTGAAGCTTTCTACTTTCTGACCGTCCTTCTCTCTTCTTCACGATGTAGCAAGCTCAAGATCCCCACTTCCTTCCAGATTCCTGACATAATCAAACAATTCGCTCCTGACTTCCGGGCTTGTTGGTTCATCGTTCAAACCGCAAAAGTGGTCTCTATCCCTGCAACTGCTTTCTATGATAAGAAGCATTGGGGGATTGGAGAACATTATCTCAGATTTTCGTTCTGTAAGGACACGGAAACCTTGAAGGAAGGAATGAGGAGGTTGGAGGTGTTGAAGCAGTATATCGAAGGGAAACAGATCACGATTTAATTCGCTTAACTCTAGGTGGAAGCTTGAAGGATCTAAAAGTCTTGAATCGAAATTGTTATTACACACAAGAGAGTTGTAGAACCTTAGACCATTGCAAATCAACCCAGAGCAGAGAAAAACTGTCTCATCCATCAGTTACCACATTTCAGGGAAGGCAAGAATTAAAAGACGTGCCTCGTTGTAAGCTCTTTCGAGGTCGAAGAACATCTGTCTTGATTGATCTTCCGAAATCTCATCTGACGCACGCATCTGATTGAGAGTGATCAACCTAGCCCGAAAGGAACTGATTAGCATGCATCTCGCCTGTAATGGAGCAGACAGACAGACCAAGAGAGAATCTTCGGACGTCCTTCCCACTCTCCAGAGTTTTTGAATCGCGAATAGGAAGAAATAAGATCTGTGAGCAAGTGATGCAGTTGGTCTTTCGCTCGGAGATTGAGCTTGAGAGCGTCCATAATGGTGATAAAATTCTAAAAGAAGTTAATAACGGCACCAGTATCCAGGGAAGACGCCCACATGTGTCGTCTCTGCTACCCATTTCGCAGTCTCAATCCCTTCCTCTGCACTGTGCTCAACGGTCGCTGGCACGCCAACTCGGACGCGATGGGAGGCGGCAGGTACATCGAGCTTTCCATTCATCCAGCAGGAGGGTTAGTGCTTGCTCTTGTGGATGGGAAGGAGGGGCAAACGCGATATTCTGAGCAGAAAGCATCCACGCTCCTGAAGTCCTGCTGTTCATGCAGCAAACGGGTTATGGTTTTGTACCTGGCAAGAAGCCTTGTACACGCTGGTGTATACCTGTACCTCTACCTGAATGAGAGAGCACATAAATATAGGATACAAACTGTGGAGGCGTGATGCTATCCCTAATATACGCCTTTTCGAGAAAATTCAGGGAGACAAGGATGGAATAAAGTGTTGAGAGAGAGTTGAACCGTTCACGCTCGTTCGGCAGGAATGGGCGGACTTCCTGTTTCCTCAGGTTGATAAGAAAGACAGACACAGATTAAAGAAGACCTTCCTCGTCCAGGTTGAACTGAGAGCTCATGCTGACTCCACTTGGTGACTATCGCGATGTCAACTGACAATAAATTTCCGAAGTTTACTAGACTCAACTTACTGCGGAAGACAAGGATTTCTCAAAAGCAGAGTTGTCCGAGTTGTGAACTCCTGTTAGAATTATCTTTCCAATCTCGATTATCTCCCATTCATCGACCTCCTTTGTGGAACGTCTGTAAATGATTTCGACAGGGCCAACATTAGGAGTGATAAAATTCCTGCTCGAAAAGATGAGCTGGGACGGCGGATTGCCCAATCCCCCACATCTACTGCCTCCCAGAAGACTCTCGGAGTAATACACGGTTCTCACTTGATTACTCCATCCTTACTTTTGCCCTGTCGGAAAATTGCAATCTTTGACTCACCTTGGTCGATTGAATCTACGCCAGCGCGTTTCCTTCCCCAGAACCGAATCTCAAAGACAGATGTGAACGGGCTCAGTCCGCTGTCATGTCTTTCAGATAAACCATTAGATGATATGGAGGATGTACGCAGAGAAATCCATCGGAAAGTGTAAATTACATGTTGTAATACATATCTCCAGGTAATTCTACATTCTTGCGTCTTTATCTCGGTGAGTTGTCCCAACGAGGCATATGGTATTGAAGCAGAGTCGATGAGGAAATTCACCTTCAGACCCAACTCATGAGGTCACGAAAGCGATCCCAGCCTAGTCTTCAATTGGACGATAAATCTGATCGCTCTAGGCCTTGAATTATTCTTAGTAATGTGTAGTCAAATCTCCTTCCCACACTCTCAAAAAAAAACTCACCTAGGCTCCTAAGCTTCTACTCGTCAAGACCAGACCAATCGTGTCTTCATCCAGTGTATTTCCCCTCTGATAAACCGTCAAGATATCCCTCGCAGTCTTACTCAGCCAATGCAATTCTTCCTTCACTTTGCACACGATCGCGCACGCTTCAATCACGTCCTCTTTGACTTTCGCATACTCTTTCAACTCTCCACCCATCCTGAGGAAGGCAACACAACGACAGAGTCCTTGTAGACCGATGGCATAAGCGTAGGAGAGAACTGAGACTTGGGAAAGGCGAGCAAGTTCGAAAAGAGGAGCCGTGCGCGAAGGATGCGACTTGGGAGGAAGAAGGAGGCTGACGAGTGCTCGGGAAGACTCGAATGTTCGTTGGAAGCTGATTCGGGTTTTGTCTGGAGTAACAAATGGTTCGTGTAACATGATAGTTGATCTGCAAGCTTATTAGCCCTGAGAACTGCATGAGGTATGAGAACCTGGTCTCACGCGTGAAAGATGGCGTGAGGCGCAAACCGCATCCACCACCACAGTTCGAGCTCCGGTGGGGGTTCTGTGCTTATTCGTTCGGGGAAGAAACGAGACGGGAAAGCGTGCCAGAATTTGCGATGCGTGGTATCCAGTGTCTGCAGTCTTCGGCTATCTGTCCTTTAGCACAGAACAAGGTTTGGCTTGAAGCAGAAGGTAGGCGACCGACCGTATCGCTGTCTCGTCTTTCTTGTAAGGCAGACGCAAACGAAAATCAATGGTTCCTGATTTACGTTCAGAAAATCTATTAGGAGGAATGTGGTAGTGCGTACTGGACCAAAGGATGCAGACCTTCACCAATAACCTACTATTCATGAAGCCATTTTCTTCCGAATTGGTCGTCCAAAACTTTTCAGACCGCAAAAACGCCTCGTCTGTTGCTTTCTGTTTCTCCTGCTGAAGCAGTGGAAGGGAGTCATATACACCTATTTATACATTAGGTTTAGATGCATGGAGAAAGTGAGACAAACTTTCGGGAACCGACGAAGAAAGGAGTAGCTGTGACCGCGCAAATACGTCCAGGGTGAGTAGAGTCCAAAACGTCCCTGCTCTTTAGGTGCAGCTCAGCCATGAAGGACAGAAATAAGTCAGAAACGGAACACGAACCTCTCAAACATCTCCTCCTTCGTGAAAGTGCCGAGAGCGAAGGTCTATATCTCAAGTCAGCAAACGTTTAAGAGAGTGCAGAAAGGAACGTGCGTGAAATTGGAAGCAGATAGACAATCGTAGGCATTGGTCGATGTTGACTAATGAACCAAATCTAGTCTTGCTCAGAGTGGTCCCCAACCAGAGAGGACTTAGGGAAATGCATACGATGGAAGTTCTTCTAAATCTGTCACACAATCCAAGCACATCCGTGCCCACAGGATATCTCTCTATACACCTGTTCAGCATCTTAGGTCCTCCTCGACACAAGATGTACAGAGGCATACCGGCTTTTCTGGAAGATACAGATCTTGCATCCACTTCCTGATCCACCACCTTCCCCATCCCAAGTGATAAAGCATCGCAAGTTCCCGCTCTCCTCCTTCCCCCACTATAACTCCGTCCAAAGATCCCGGACCAGTGTGTTTCCAGTACTTGCCCCATTGCGAAAGCTGATTTATGGTAGGGGAAGGAGAATATTTGAGGGCTTGAAAAGCTATGGCATGTAATAGAGATGGATGGGGAGAGTCGATATGTGAAGATTCCAGGGACAGGCGTTCAAGAAACCGGGGGAGAGAGAACGGGAGCAGCATCACGCGTCGACATGAAAAATATCCATTGATCCTGTCTCAATAATATCAGCACATTCATCACCAAATGGCGAACTATACTCGCAAAGAAAGTAGAATTCCCAGATTGGGGACGTCCGAAGGAAAACTGCGAAATTTAGCAAATTTCTCTTCGTCCGTATTCCTTCCTCCTCCTGCTCCCCTTGCGAGCGAATAAAGAGGCATCCCATTCTTCTCCGTCAACCCTAAATCCATCTCAGTTCGCATCAACATCCCTTCTCTCTCAGCTTCCATAAGCGGATCAGGAGGCTCGAGGTCTTGAAGTCGCGGCAGAAGTGTGGCAGGAGCGTTACTTGGAGAGCCCATGCCGAAAGCGGTTCGTATTTGTACTACAGAAATAGGTGTGGATGAAGAAGAAGCGAAGGGATGGTGTTGGTGTGAGAGAAGAAAAGCAGCTTGAACTGGATCGGTCTCAATATCAGCTGCTGACTCTTCAGGGGTGTCATGTTGTCTCCGTCGAATACCAGGTGCAACAGTAATCGCTTCTAGCTCTTGCTCCAGCGTCTCTAGCCTTTCTTCAGATGGTAATTACAGTAAAAGTGAGAAACACACTTATTCTCTCCTGTAAACCTCTCACACTTGCATCCTCCTCCTCGTCCGCGCGACTCCGCTTCCCCAACCAACGAGGCTTCGAGTCGAATGCACACTTTTTCGCTGTCCCTCGAGAAATACAAGCCTCGCATGCTTTATTCTCCTGGTCGCTCGAAGGACCTGAGCATTTAATCTTCTTTTTCCTGCACTGAACACAGGCTTGACCGCGGTGGAGAGGGGCAGGCATAGAGCAAGTAGTATCAGAGGCAATCTCAGAACTGGATGTACAATCTGATGAAACGCGACAGGACTATGTGGCATTCGTGAGCTGTTGCTGGATGTTGCTTATTATTGCTTACCAGACGAAGCTAGGTCATGTGATCTACAAAAGGTCCGAACGCAAATATTTGACTTGATCGACTCCTCCCAACACAAAGAAAGACAGAAAGACAACCAAGGCCTCTCCAATTCGACCTCTCGTTCTCTGCAGTGCAATATATCACAAAGGTCTACTCCGAGAACAAAAGACAATATGCCGCGTTCACGCACACGCTCTCCCTCCGCGTCGGGCACGCGTCGAGGCTCAGAGGCACCTCCTTCCAATCCCACAGTTCTG
The DNA here is from genome assembly GCA_021432655.1 of Atractiella rhizophila. Taxonomy (NCBI): domain Eukaryota; kingdom Fungi; phylum Basidiomycota; class Atractiellomycetes; order Atractiellales; family Hoehnelomycetaceae; genus Atractiella; species Atractiella rhizophila. Next base: position 20,387 of record MU271818.1, read on the forward strand.
AGGAGAGAACTTTCCAACTTGGTGCTAGAGGACAGCTTCAGAGTTTGTCGTCTATAGCCTGTCTGAACGAACGGTGGTGTTAATTGATGTGTCGTGGCTTGTTTGTAGATTTTGATTGCAACCGACAACCACATCGGATATATGGAGAAGGATCCGGTCAGGGGAAGGGATAGTATCAATACTTTTAAGGAAATTTTAGAGATTGGAAGAGAGAAGGATGTGCGTTTTCTCAATACTTGTCTTCCTCTTTGGGCTGGAATGGAAGTTAGTTCGAGCATGAAATATGCTTCACAGAGTGGGACCTACAATCTCTTTGGAGCCTGTACGAAGCTTCCTTATCGTGGGAAGGCGCGTGAAGCCAAATATGTGCCATTAGCTTCTACTTTCGCAACGGCGTTTGAAAGCATGCGCGCATATGAGAATCAGAGCCACTGTCGTGCACTTTATCGTAAAGCTGCATGTACACACAAGCCAGGCCAGTTGCGTCGGGTGTACGTTGTCAATTTATCCCGTCTGTACTTCCCATGTTTGTCATATCATCTCTTTTGCATTGTTGTTCCATGAAACACGCGAAATTGTTTGCTACTACCCACTGAACTGAAGAGCTGACCTCTCTTGAAGGTCGACTTTGTCCTCCTTGCTGGCGATCTATTTCACGAAAACAAACCGTCCTCTTCTTCGCTCTGGCAAGTGATGTCCTTATTACGCGAGTATTCTTTCAACAGTCGCCCGGTTTCTGTCGAGTTGTTGTCGGATGCCGGAGTGGGCATTACGAGCGAATTCAGGTATCTATTCCGCTGTCTTGCAGGATGGTTCAATCACTCAATTGAAATTGGTGGGTAGCTTTCCGCCTATCAATTACGAAGATCAGAACCTCAATGTTGGCCTTCCCATCTTCTCTATACATGGAAATCACGATGATCCACAAGGAGCAGGACCGGTGAGCATTTTCTGCTCAATTCTTTCTTTCGCTCCATTCTCTCCGTCTCGAGGGACATAATTGAACTTGATGATCTTAAACGGGGTAGGAAGGCGCTCTGTGTGCCCTGGACCTGCTCTCCGCTGCAGGAGTGATCAACTACTTCGGTCGCTTGGAGCTTCCGGGAACGGCAGTGGACGACGCGGCGGCTTTGCAGAGTGGAATTCGAGTGCGTCCCCCTTGTTCTGCTCTGTGACATATCGACTTACACATTTTTGCTTGTAATATAGCTGAAACCAATCCTACTGCAGAAGGGGAAGTCAAAGTTGGCCATGTATGGCATTGGGAACATACGGGACGAGAGATTTCATTATGAGATGAAAAATGGAAGGATTAGCATGTTTAGGCCGCAGGAAGGAGCTGATGAATATTTCAACCTGGTGCTCATACATCAAAATCGGTTCGTCAATCTGCCATTTCTACCTTGTGTTCTGTCGTTACTTTGAGAAACCGTAACTGATGGACTTCGTGGTAAAGTGTACCTCGCGGACCTGGTAACTTTGTGCCAGAGAACGGTTTTGGCGACGAAGTCGACCTTATCATTTGGGGGCATGAGCACGACAATCGTATACAGCCTGAACCGGTCGCTGGAAAGAATTACCATATATCCCAGCCAGGAAGTTCGATTGCTACATCACTTGCAGAGGGGGAAGCTGGTGACAAGTGCGTCGTGCCGCAGTCTTGTTCCCTGAATGGTTCTTGAACTGACGTTATGATTTACGTGCTGGCATTTGATTTCTGTGCAGGCAAGTTGCTATCCTTACGATTAGAGGAAGCGACTTTCAGATACAACCGATCACGCTCAAAACTGTCCGTCCATTCGTGATTGACAACGTCGTGCTTTCTTGGGAAGAAGAAGAGAACGGTTTGGATTTCAAGA
>MU271819.1:3301-22211 GCA_021432655.1 Atractiella rhizophila
CCCTGCGAAATTCCTATACAAACCCGGTGGTGTATTACACGGTCAGGTAATGTACGGACCATAGATTAGACGAAACTGAAACGCTGGAGACGATTCGATGACATCCTTTGGTACTAGAACCTAACATGTGCAGTTATCTCGGTATAAGAGCCCTATCCAAATCTCGGTTGAAACCTCTTTAGTTGACCCTCTAACACAATCCACGCCAACCCGCACTCTATGTCTCTTAGCAGATTGGGCTTCGTCCATTGGTAAGGTAACAGCGCTATCTGTCGTACCCGTAAGACCTCCTTGCTGCAATGTTTCCCTCGAGCGCTGAATTTCTGACCTGAGGTGGTGGACCACCCCGCTAACTGAAATAGTTGTTCCAGCGAGCTGCATTAACGAAGGGGAATGAGGTTTTCACACTGGTAGTTACTACACTAACATCCTGTGAGCCTAGAAGGAGCATAAGAAGATTCGGTATAAGGGGAGAAAGCTGGGCTTCCTTGCTGCACACCCGGTGAAGCTCTTGTAGGCGCTGGATAGATGGTTCCCGCACCGGATTTAATAGTTTTGGACTACCTGCTTCTTTAATGTTTAATATAATAACTGTGGGATGTTGGCCGTCGTTAAATGTCCAGACAATTGAAGCAACAGGAAAGCTACATGATTTGAGGTAGTGTCACCCCTGCTAGTACTGGTGACAGTTTATCAAGTGGTTTGAGCCCTGAACCGATAAGGTCTCTGAAGGAACTTCAGCAAGAGTTACCAATACCCTTAGTTCGCTGGGCCTAAGGATGAGGAGTGAGAACGCTGAGGTAATGGCAGGCGCGGCAGCTGTTCGGACCTTCCTCCTCCTCATAGCTTTCGAGGAAGGTGAAAAGTAGGAGGCGTCTGAGTGCCGCTCTGTAACACGGAAGAGGGTCTAGTTTAGGCGTAAAAGTGCGTAGTCATAAATAAGAAAGAGGAGAAGTGGTAGTAAAGATAGTAAACCTATGCGGTCTTTATGTTATTACGGAGTTTTGCTAGTCGCTCTCGCGAGCGGTTGCCAAATGGTTAAATGCCCTGCTTCGTAGCGTTTCCAGAAAGCGCTTCGGACGAACCTGCAGCGTCTCCTCTCAAAAGGAGGTTGCTACCACTACACCTTCTAGAACTAGGGGAGCTACTAGGCGAGTGGATGGGAAGCAGACAGAGGAGGGGTTATTAATCGTCAAAACTACCCATGAGAATGGTGAGCGGATAACTTGGCAGTCTACTGAAGATGCCGTGTTGAATACTCCGAGTGTCGGCCTGTGTAAGCGCCGCCGTCTCGTCTCAGAAAGGTTTTAAAACTAGGTGGTTGAGTTCGGGAGGAGCGAGCGTAAAATCTGTTTGACGGTCATGAATCCAGACAGTAGATAAAGAAACGTCCTGCCTGCAGCTTACCAGCTCCCTTTTCTCACTTCCCACAAAAGCTTCTCAGGTAACCACTGAAAGAAAGACACTGTACCGGTCGCCGATAAGAAATGCAAGAGTAAACCTTGACCAAACGTATGATCATTAGTCAGGCAGTCACGACTCCTACCCCTACTCCGCTGTAACATTGGTATCTCGTACATACGTAACTGTATAACTGTCAACTCTTTGCGAAAGCGAAGCATAAATTTTGTTGGAGGACATTTCCGCGCCCGGTGCCAACATTGGACTATCATATATGAAACGACAAGCTCTTTGGCCAGATTCTTTTACGACTCTACCCCTACGTACGACGAGTGCTCCTCTCGCTCAGTAGTTAAGACCCCACTGTCTACCAAGTCGCGTTCGGACCCGTTTGTCAACCAAAACAACCATGTACTCACCTAAAAGATCCCCTAAGAATATAATTGTTTTGGGATCTGTCCTTAAAGCTAACCTCCAACTCTTTCGAGCAAAGTTGTCGGTAATTTTCTCCCCAAGCCACTTTAGCAGCGGATTCCGCCCAGGGTAGCTGCGTTGGTCGAGTATTTGAGGATCTGCGAGAAGCAGAAGATGGAATGGTTCAACACCGCGCTGCTTCCTTGAATAAATACAGAGCAATAGGAAGAACCGTTACACACCTGTGGAGCAATGGGCCAGTTGCAGCCATGCAGGCTCCATGTAAATGCAAAATATTCACCATAAAGAATAAGGCACAGCCATCCTGCTCTTAAAACCCAAAGCGCTCTCCTCCTCGGGTACCTTTTCACTACTTTCTTGCGACGGAGAGGCGCCATAATGCCATCCCCAGACGTTTGGAGGAGGTTTGGAAAGAAGGCGCAGGCGCCAATTTGGAACTTTAACCCTCTATGACTCCAGCACGTGACTGTTGGAAACCTAAGAAGCGATGGCCACGATTTCTTGCCCTGGAAAGGTGTTCTTTGCTGGTGGTTATCTAGTGTTAGATAGGGAATATGAAGGGTTTATACTGTCTACCTCTTCGCGCTTCTATTCTCATCTTCGACACGATCCCGATTCTCCTCCTGGAACAATCACGATCAAGTCTCCCCAATTTCTGCAGGCAGAATGGACATTCAAGGTTGTATTTGACGGCTCTAAACAACATGTAAAAATAGTGGATGGGTCTGTCAACCATGACGATTTTCGTAGTAATCTGATTCTTGCTCCATCAGAGCAGGAGCGACAGCCAAAGGATTTATTGGACTCGCACTCTCTGAGAGTGTCAAATTATCTGTTGCGATGTACGGAAAAGAAAAAACGGAAGGCAATCTGAGAACTGCACTCGAAATATTTGTTGTCGGGGACAACGAATTCTATACCCAACCTGTACGTTTTGTACCCATGTTCAGTGACATGTCGGCTAATCTTTCTTCGATGCAGCCAAGCGCCACCCCTATTCCTCCTTTCAACCGCCTTAATGTTACTTTAAACGACGTGCACAAAACTGGACTCGGATCAAGTGCTGCCATGGTCTCTTCTCTCGTTGGTGTCCTCTGTGTCCACTTCGGATTGGTAGAAACCGCTTCCGTGGAAGAGAAAAAGATAATAATTCACAATCTTTCGCAATATGTCCATTCACTCGCTCAAGGGAAACTTGGAAGTGGATTTGACGTCAGCACGGCGATTTGGGGAAGTCAGGTCTATAGAAAGTTTGATCAGGGATGTTTGGCAGGCTTGATGGAGGCCGAAGGAGAGGTGAGCGTTACCTCTTGCTTATACGTCAATCTGATAAGTCCTAGATTGATCCAGAAGACCTTTATCTCACAATCATGCCATCGAAGAATCTCGCATGGTTAGCGAAGGATACCGCTCCAGAGGTACAACCATTCAATCTCCCTAAAGGATTGACTCTTCTCCTTGCGGACGTTGATGGAGGAAGTAACACACCTTCAATGGTTGGAAAGGTCCTGGCATGGAGGTCAAAGAACGAAAAACAAGGTGAGCATGTTCCACTGATGCAGGGTGATCCTCAAGACCAGTGACAGCCCACGAGCTTTGGCAGGAAATTTCCAAAGGGAACTCGAGGCTTGCCACACTTTTTGGCTCTCTCAATCAATCACATGAAGTTCATCCTACACTTTGTGACAGTGCTTTCGGTAATCTTGCTGACAAGCAGTTGAATGCACAGGTTTGTCACAGATTTCGATACTGCCAAACCTCTTCATGTTTGCCTTTAGATCGCGACAAAGTCAACAGTCGAAGAGACATTACTTGATGTTGCGAGAGTCATCAAAGTGCGTCTGTTGTTTTTTTCAGGCGAAGCTGAAGTTTAATAGTCAATTCGATCGGGAATGCGCAAAATGGGAGAACTTGCTGGTGTCCCCATCGAACCTCCTGAGCAACAGAAGCTCATCGACGCTTGTTGCGAACTTCCCGGTGTACTAGGAGGAGGGGTCCCAGGCGGTACGTCTTTCTTCCATTTCCCAACGCTACGAAGACGAGCCAAATTTCTTCACAGCTGGTGGCTATGATGCGATTTGGATCTTAATCATTGCGTCTGAAGAAACCGAAAAGAAAGTCTCTTCTTTCTTTGAGGGGTGGAAAGAAAATCAGACAAAAGTCAAACTTTTATCCAAGATTCCGGGGAGTATGGAAGCGCGGGAGGGACTGAAGGAACTTTCGTTGGGCAATGTCCCGGGTTTAAAAGAACTTATAAATGGTCAATGAAGAAACACCTGCTATCTGTCATCCTCCACCGATAACCCTGAAGTTAAGCAGGGATAAGTTTGCTGAGTGCCTTTGAGTTGAACTGTTGAGCCGGAGGGTGAGAATATTCGCTACTTCACGTTGCACTTCTTCATTCATTATGAGATATTCCTACTTCCTCCTAAAGGTGTCGGGACGTGATCTCGAAGGGCTGCGAAGTGGTCACGGTGTGGGGATAGCTGGGTCAATGAATCCCCCGGCAGGAGAAGCGGTAACTTTAGACGCCTAGAGCGGATGTCATAAGGAGGCAGGAGTTCAGCTTAGCGGACCCATCTGCTTCAAGTTGCAAGTTCAGTTGCAGGATGGAAGTACTACCAAACTTTCAGTTTCCAGAGAAGTCAAAGGCAGCAATCCTCAATGCCAGGGATAAGCCCTACACAATCATCCATGACCATCCAGTGGGCAAGCCTGGAAAAGGAGAAGTACTTGTCAAGTTGAAGGTGACTGGATTGTGTCATAGCGACACCATGCCTAGACACGTTGATGGCGCAGCTGGTTCCATTATTCCTATCATCGGTGTGTTTACTTCGCATCCACTCAGGGTCCTCTTCTCTGACGACATTACAGGAGGTCATGAAGGTATCGGGATAGTCGTTGCCCGTGGAGAAGGTGTTGAGGCGCCCGAACTTGGGAGCAGAGGTCAGTTCACTCGATTATACTAGAGCTACGCCCAGCTCAACAAGTAGTCGCTACGCCTTGTCAGTGGGAATACGCTGGGACGCCAATGCCTGTGGCGGGTGCGATGTCTGCTTGAGCGGATACGAGACGTCTTGCAAGCAGAACATGGCTGAGTATAATGGATATCGACAGTGAGTGTTTGTTGTCATCAATTTCCAATCAATTAACTAACATTCAAATGTAAGGCACGGCACATTTCAAGAATACAGGATTGCGAAAGCTCGTAGATCGATTTTCTAAAGATTTTGAAAAAAACTGATCTGTATTCCCTTAAGCATTTGTGGTTCCCATACCTGACGCCATCGACGACCTTCAGGCAGCGCCATTAATGTGAGTCAGTCTTCGATGGCCGTACGCACCCTGACGACAAGTAGGTGCGCTGGGGTAACTGTATACAAAGGTTTAAAGTTGTCCAATCCTCTCGCTGGAACATGGGTGCGTCTTTTTATTTACCACGGTGATCAAGCTCAGAATTGTCCAGGTTTGTTTTCCAGGTGTGTATTCACGTTCTCATCACATCATTGCACTGAAGTGGGTGTAGGCGGAGGAGGAGGACTGGGCCATCTTGGAATCCAGTTTAGCAAGGCATTTGGCTGCAAGGTCATAGCTATTGATGCTCCAGACAAAGAAGAGCTTTGCAAGAAATGTGGAGCCGACGTGTTCATCGACTTTACCAAGTCTAAGGACGTTGTCGCGGATGTGATAGCAGCAACTGATGGCGGACCTCATACGTAAGTTCCACTTGGTACTGTATCCAGAGGACCAACTGAAAGTCTGCACAAAACAGGACCCTTGTCACTACAGCTGTTCCATCAGCATACACACAAGGTAAGTTGCCGGGTTGTGAACGAGAAACGAGTCGCTGAAACTGGAGGATAGCAATTCTCTATGCCCGGCCACTTGGGACGGTTGTTTTCATTGGTTTGACCATGGCCTCGTGTGTCTTCTTCTCTTCTCTTCACTCCACCATTTATTCTGACTTCTCGTAAGATTTCCAACTGGACCAATGATCGGAAAACATCTGAAACTCATCGGTTCTGCCACCGGAACACGTCTTGATGCCCTGGAGACCATTCAATTTGCCCAGCTACATAACATCAAGGTAAATGTGGAAGAGAGGAAGTTGGAAGATATCGAGACTTCCATGCAGGAATTGGAGAAGGGCAAAATTTCTGGACGAATTGTGCTCAGGATTGCTGATTGAAGGAAGGGAGTTGAGTGTGTATCCGTGTAATTCGCTGAAGAGGTCATCAAATGAAATCGGAAGTCACAAGTTTGTATCGACTTATCTCGTCCTGCTATTTCCCACACTAGCACTTTGGTTCACGGAACAAAGAATCCATTTTTATAGGTCCAAACGGGGCCCAAAGGAGGTAAACTGAAGTAGCGAAAACCGATAATGGAAGAGTTAAGACGTAAAGCGACCATCGCAGCTCTGGTCGCAATTCTAAGTTTGCAGGTCGTAGAGTCTTATTTAAGGGGACGTCTACAGATCATTTGAAGTTCTAGAGGGATAGAAGAATTCCTTCAATATCACTAAGTGAATACAGAGAAAATCTCAGTCAAATGACAACTCTTCAAGTTTCCGTGTCAAAATGAATTCGAGTAGCTCTGTTCGGCTCAATTACTCGCGACTTCTAAAAGAGCATGACGACGCACCTTTGTTTCCATCTCAAAGTCTTTACTTGGATGTCTTCGTGCCGTTGCTGGTCTGTGTAAATCCTCCACCAGAAGAGGTGGTGTAGTTCGCGTTTCCCTTCCCGTCATTATAGTAGGTAGACCCATTCTGACACCAATGCATAATCAACATAACTCATGCCGTAGATCAAGTAAATACTTACCGGGTTGGAGTAATAGTAAGACCCGTTGCTGTTCGAATGCTAAATGATTAATAAGAAGCGACTCAGAAGAAAGACGGACGTGTTGGAATAATGGTAGCTGTTGCTATTAGAAGCAGAAGACCCATAGTCCCTCGAGCAATAGTAATTCCCCTTCAACCATAAACCATCCTTCATACCCTTGAAGGTGGCAGGGGTGGACGAACCTGAGAATTAGTGCCTGAGGAAGTATAGGTGTAACCAGTACCTGCAGTGTTGCTGCCTTTGGAGGACATGATTGACTGACGTTTTCTGAGTGGAGATGCTAGATGCAGGGATGTTCGGAGTTGGAGAACGGGGGAAGCAGGAAGGGAAAGGCAGAAGAAGCCTTTTATAGGGTGGCATTAACAATCAAACGGTACCGCTGCAACGGTCGCAAACTTCGCGACGCGCTCATTTGGTCGCGGTTGGTTTTGTTTGTTGGAAGATAAGGCGATCATATCTGCATCATAACCAACCAGCAGCTGGGAGCAACAAAGAGTTCACATGCAGACACAGGTGGCGAGCGCTGAAAGGCTGAGCAGTTGTAGATGGGTATATCAAAATGAAGTGCAATGAAAGCGATACAGTTGTCAAACAGCAAAGCAGAAACACAGTGAATGAAAGGACTCAAGGAGCAGTCGATTTCCTCTTGAGTTTCTTCTTCACCTCCGCCTTCGGTGCCTTTACTGCCTTTCCCTCTTTCTCTTTATCCATGCCAGCATCTAAAGACTTCCGCTTCTTCCTGACCACCTCTCCCGCCTCCTTTTCCTTTCTTTTCTCTCCAACATTGCCCTTGTTTGTCTCCAGCTTCTCCACTACGGCACCAGTCGCCGCAAGATCGACAGACTTCCGTTTCTTCTTCGGTGGCTCTCCCTTTTCTTTCACCACTCTTTCTTCCGGATGCTCCTTCAACCACTCCTCAACCTCGTCCACTAACTCTCCTCCTTCAGCTTCGACCTCCTCTATCCTCTTCCGCTTCTTCTCTCCCCTTCCTGCCAGTCCCAGAACCTCCCTCCGCTCCCTCCTATCTCGCAGTTCCACACGGGCAAACTGGTCGACTTGTCTGTCTTGATTTGCAAGGCCTGGACGTTATCCCAGCCGCCCGGTATGCGGACTGTAAGGTGAGGCAGAACAGACAGAAGGTTTTCGGTCAATTGAGCAGGATTGTGTAGGGAAATGGAGCCGAGACGAATCGTGTGACATGTTCCTCGAGAGAGGGAGAGGTAGGTAGATGCAATGCTGCGCTCGAGAGTTGCTTTAAGGGTGGATGGATTAGTGATCCGTACAGGGATAGGACGCCTATTCAGACAACATTAACTGAGCTTTGTGGTGGTGGAGCCGCAAACATACTTGTTACTCTCCATCCAGTTTTTCCCCAATAATTTGGGCATCATCTCCACCACCCTATCGTCCACTAAGAATCGGTCGTATTCCTTCATTAGTTCGCGTCGAGCTTCAAAAGCCTTGAATTTTCCTGTCCAATCACATTCGTTAAGCCTTAATCACTGCTGATATGCAAGGCGTACAAACCTTTCAACTTGGAGATCCCAACCACACGACCAATAAAGCCAATTTCCTTCTCTCGTAATAGATCTTTATATTCCCTTTGTGGGTCTTTGACGATCAAACAGACAGCATGAGTCTTCGGCGGCTTCATGACAGGATGTTTGAGTGGTCTTTCAGAACAAACATAGAAAGAACAATAAACACAGTCTGGCCATAATGGTTGGATGAAAAGACATACATCTCGTAAGGCAAATGCCTCTCCTTCTTCAACATATTCTTCACTCCCACAACGAGCCAAACCCACTGATCCTCTCCGGTCTGAAGCATATCCTCCTTTTCTTTCTCCTTATTGTGTTTCTGCACATGCTTTACAAGAGCCTCTATAGCTTTTGAGGATTGGGAGGGTATGGAAGCTGGCAAGGAAGAAATCGGAGGAAGTGGTGGAGGAGAAGGAGCTGGTGCAACGGGCTTTCGCACGTAGAGCAGAGGGTCGAGAGCTGGCGCCTGTTCTCCGGTCAAGCCATAAACATATGCTCAGCGCTGAGGAAAATGCCTTACCATATCTACTACCCAAGCTCGAACTTGAAGGCTGCTGGTGGAAATTTTTTGGTTGATCGGAAGAGAGCTTCGTGTCACACTTCCGAAAGGTTGATTTCACTGCCGTCACAGTCCGCATTGCAGCGGGGCAGCGTGCAACAAAAAACGACGACTGCAGAGCCTCATCGATATGGAGTCAGAGGAATTCGAAGAACCCCCTCTTCCTGAAGTCGAGTCTGAGCCTCTTGGACTTGAAGATTTGGAGCCGGTCGACGCAGTGGGTATTGACGCCGAGCCTGGCCTCGATGCGGCCTTGGGGGACCCACTCACTGGACCAGGGGATGTGATTGTAGACGAGGAAGAAGGAAGTGCCATGGTGCTATTGAAGAGCTATACCACGCTCGACTTCCTTATTGGCCTTTTTATTACGCTTGGAGGTAGATCCTTTCCTGTCTAACGTGGAAGAGACCTGATTTTGTTTTTACAGCCTCCATCCTTAATGCTTTAGGTGCGTGTCTCTCTCTATCTTGAAAGCTACCTTGAACTCATGAGTGGTTGTAGGATTAAACCTTGTTAAACTCTCACACAAGCAAAGCGAGTCCTCTCGAAACCGGTCCTCCTTCCGTCCACTGGCGTTTGTCGCTCCCCTCCAACGTGCAAAGAAGCGAGCTAACGATTGGGTTGCAGAATCCTCGGTCTGCTCCTCTACATTCTCTCTCAACTTGTAGGAAGTACATTAGCGCTTTCCTACCTTCGCGCGGAATGGGTTGCGCCGTTAGGATCCACTTCGCTCATATTCAACTTCATCTTTGCCAATCTGCTGGTAGGGACTAAAATTACAAGAACTGATATTGTTGGCACTCTCACGATTGTGGTTGGAGTTGTCGGTGTACGTCTCTTCCTCTCTTATCCCCCTCTTTCCATAAAATGCCTACCATGGTTTGTGGTGACCAGGTCGTCCTGTTCTCTCAAATGCGACGCGGTGCAATCGACGTCGAATCAAACCTCTCGCTCTCCACTCTCAAGGATTTATGGGCGCGAAGCGGATGGATAACGTACCTAATCTTCCTTGAAAGTGCCACCATCACGCTCTTCTGGCTCGCAACAATAGGAGACGAAGTCCTGTTCGAGTCCCAGCGAATGGAGACACTACCCACCATAGTCGAGTCGGACAGCGAGACCGAGACGCAGACGAATGGAGGGAGGAGACGGCTGGATGTAGCGATGGAGAAGAAGAGTCTTGCGGATCGGGCAAAGATGGTTCTGGAGTGGGGTAAGAAGGGGAAGAAGAGGGCGAGGAGGGTGAGGAGAAACGTCAAGGCGAGGTTTGAAGGGTGGAGCATGAGACAACAGGAGATAACGGTGAAGAAGACAGTTGGTTTCTTGTGGGCTGCAACTGGTGGATTGCTCGCTGGCCAGAGTTTGGTCTTTGCTAAGTCGGCTGTCAAACTCGTTTCGGCTAGTTTCAGTGGCAAAGAGGGAAATCAGTTTGCCAGCCCGGTCGCAATTATCATTCTCCTTCTGTTGGGCATCACGAGCGTTGTGCAAGTTTATTGCTTGAACAAAGGTGTGCTCCTTCCTCTTTAGCGTGGGACAATTGATGAATACGATTTGGTGTCAAGGACTCCAGGTCTTCGATTCCACTCTCATTGTCCCCATCTTCTATGCGCTCTACACGATAGGTGGCTTTGTCAATTCCCTCATCTACTTGAACGAATGGGACATTTATCGTACATGGGTCTTCACGCTCATCTGGCTCTCCATCGCCGTACTCATAACTGGTGTCGCCATCCTTTCGTCAAAGAAACCAGAGGCGAAGCCGCTGCCCAAACGTACCTTCAATGACGATGGAGAAGAGGAGATTGAGGCTGGTTCTGGAGGAGCAATTAAGCTGAGAACCACGAAGAGAAAGTCGAAGGCTGCAGGATTGTTGGAGAAGGTAAAGAGTGCGGGCAAGGGTTCAAGACAAAAGGATGGAGGAGGGAAGGGGGAGTACGATGAGCTGGACAAGAGGATCTTGGATGAAGGATTAGACGAGGGAGAGTGGACTATCGGGAGCGAAGAAGATTCCGATGAGGATGACAGGGACGACAGCCAGCGTAATAGGCGGACGAGGGGAAATGATGCGAATCAGTCTCAGATTCAGCTCGTGAGATCAAGACGACCGACGGATGAAGGGGACGGCGCCTCGACGCCGATTTATTCCACGATCCCAGGGGGATCTGTAGCGAGCACAACTGAGTTCGGGAGCTTCGTGGACGCAGAAGTGGGGAGGAAGGATACTAGATAACCTGCCGATAGCATGGCCTTCCGTTGTGACACCTTATTATTGCTCTTTATTAACTTCATCGTTTCAGCACGCGGCTGTTTGTTTAATACCATGGGTAAATAGAAAATGCAACATGTATGCTGCTTTATATCCTATAACAAGAAGTTCTTGGTAGAAAAGTAACTGCCTATACCTTCCATCGCTAGCTGGAGTTCTAAATCTTCGGCATTCATAGTTCTGTACTTATGTTCTGAGAAGGACACGTCTGGGAAAAGGAAGTCAGGGTCACTCTCGCACACTGTACCGTATTCTGGAATGTCCCCATTGAGGAAGTAGTCCTTGATCCCCTTCGCCACACATGCTGATGGTTGGCCCCAGGAGCAATGCCCAAATCCATCTTGAATTAGAAGAGAAGCAGAGTCCTTGCCGAATGCTTGGGACATCAGCTTAGCGGCGGAGAGTGGCGTAACTGTGAATGTTTCCTCAGGAGAAGTAAGGCGAGACATGATGTGACATACCAGGATCTCCTGTATTGCTGTTGTGGCGAACCATGTTAGCTTCGCTGTAGAATATTTGGAGGAAAGGAGCGTACCCAACAAAGAGGATAGGATACCTGCTCGCTTCAACGATCAATACAGACACTGAAATTGAAGAAAGCCTACTTCGGTTTGGCGAGTCCAGTTTCAATACTCCATGGTCCGCGATACACCTCATTGGCTTCAAAAGGCCAACTCTTGCAATGTGAAGCAAACTGGCCCCACTGTTCACCTATAGGCGAAGAATTAGTTCCTCTTGGCCTGGAGACAAGCGATGGGAACACACCTGACCACTTCGACACCAAGCTCATCTATCATCACGCTGAGTATCCTTTAGGTTTGCCGAACACTCAACTCACCTCGTGAATAAAATCTCTGTGCTGATAAGTCGACATTTGTCGAACCACTGGGTCAGCGTCAGAGCACATTATCGCTTTCCTGTATACCTCTTGTGAGGCTAGCGTAAGACTTTACGCAAAAGGGCTAACGTTGCAGACATATATCCGTTCCAGAAAGGTCGATGGAAAACATTGTCATCCCACGGCTGTCGTTCCCCAGTCAAGACGTATTCTTTCCGAATAACCAAAGAAGCCTCACTAGATGTGGCCCAGGATCATAAAATTGGGCCATCAGACCCCGGACCATCTTCCCGTCTCCCCGCTCTAGCTTCGCGAGAGATTCAGCAAGGTGAGGCCACAAAGCTGGCTTGTACAGTCCCATGAAGATGACCATATGTAGATCATGAGTCGTAACCACCCCAGCCCCGAGGTCAAAATCGCTGACAGGGAGCGGACGGTTGAGCAGATCGGCAGATAATTTGATCAGACGTTGATCAATGGACATTGCCGTTGTGGAGTTGCCGGTTGCAAGGGAGCAACGAGCAGGGCCAGCCTTCGCACAATTGTCGATAAAGCCTTGGTACACCTACAGACATAATTCAACCCGCATCCAGTTAATCAAATTCAATCTCACCTTGTCATTATCCTGCAAGGAGCTTTTGCAGCCACGTCCCATGTCCTGGTAATAGGAAACAACGTCCATAACCTGAGAACCTGTAAGAGAGCGCGCGATTGTATCTATTCACGTACTCCATCCAAAACCAGGCGCTCAGTGAGCTGAACAGATTGTTAGTGACGCTCGACTGCTCAGAGAAGAGACGTGCTTCCGGAAACATGGCAGCAAAAGTGCTCCCAAGTGTTGTTCCTGAACTGTCATCAGTTGTAAGCGCAATGGTGAGAAGAGACATGCCGTAGGAGAAGCTAGGAGAACAAGTCAGACGCGCAAGCTGAAGGCGATCACTGACCCCCAATACTTTAGAGTGTCCTCCCCCAGTGCTTCCATAATCCACTTCATGTCTCTCGCAGTGGCCGCCGTCCCAAGATTCCTGAAAAATTCGTGGTCACCATAGTTGACACAACTCCGCGAGTGTGCTTCAGCGAGTGCCTCGAATTTTCGGAACCATGCCATTTCTGATAGCTCGACAGCCTCTGTTTGGATTTCTGTCAGAGGCGATAAACCTTTATGAAGGTACGGTGACGCCTCTGGCACGATTCGAGCTTGATAAGGGTATCCTGAGAAACCCATGGACGAATCAGATGTGGCATTATGCTGAAAAGTCACCACACACCATGGGAGAAGAGCTGAGCAGCGCCGAGTGATGCAGACGCCTTATCCTTGTAGCAATTCCTGCATGGTAATTGTTGACTGAACAATAGAGAATAGTTTACGGCGCTCACATGAGCGGCAGGGTCATATTCACTCCCCTTGGATCCCAAGAAACTATATCGTACCGACCACCTACTATTTTGGAGACGTATTCTCCTACTTCAACAACTGCTTCCGTTCCAGACCCTCCAGGACCGCTCAAAAGTCAGTAAGTCTAAATTATTCCTTCATCTGAAGGCAGCAGACAAACCCAGGATTGATGAACAAACTGCCTCTTCGCTCTGCAAAGGGGCTTGTTGCCGGTAGTCGGCGGAGCGCAAGAGAAACAGTAGAATTCGGATGTGGATTGAGATGCTTTCATCAGGATCAGCAAGCAAACTGACGTTGCTCATCAGCAGAAGAGCTTACATCCATCGGTACAGTAACATAGGCACAATCCGTCTCAGGAACGTCTGGGCAAGCGAACCAGCTAATCCCTCCGTGCAGTCCATTAGACTGTTTCGCAAAGCGCCGTGATTTCGAAGCATCCTGACGCTGGAAAAATCAGGTAACGTTTGAACGTTAGATGAGTAGAGCGACACCTCATTTCTTTGCCCCAATCCCATAAAATTTGACAGGCCAGAGTATGCGCTCGCCATCCAAAAACAAAGAGGCACCAAAGCAACCAAAGCCTTCTTCTGCTTGCTTAAGCCGCTCTTTCGAGGAGTAGAGGGGGCATCGACGGGCAGCAACTGTTCCTTCCCCATGTTCATCAAACCCGCACTCCTGACTGAGAAAAATCAGTTGTTGTAAAAGCTGTCCTTCAGTGGATATGGGGGAAATACTACTATCCATGGCGGCTTTTGTATTGCTGTGCTATGTCTGACTTTAAATGGCCCGGGCGCACTATCTAAAAGGCAAAAGCTTCTTCGCACTGCTTCGCCGTTTTTAGAGAGCTGGTCTAGGGGTCAGATCTCCTGCGTGTTACTGTTTGACAATCGCGAGCGGTTGGGTCCACACAGCAGAGTTGGGATCGGCGGGGGACGCAAAGATTGCAGTGCAAGCTCAAAGCTAGAGTTATATTGCGAGAATTATTGTATTTAACACAGACAGACGACGAAGTTAAAAATGGTACCGATTGAAAAGGGGGATCAGTCGTATCTCCAAGCGTTTGCACGCGCTAGAACCCAAGAGATCAAAGCACAAGTGAATGTAGCGGTGGATATGTAGTGCGAAGATTACTAAGTGACATCTGATGTTGGACACAGAGCTCGTTGTACAGTGCGATCGATGGCTAAAACAGATCTTCGAGGGTCATTTGCTTTGCGATGTCCTGATCACAGAGTCACCATTTTCAGGCTGAGAAGAGGGAACTGACCGTGTTTGCAACCATATCCTTGAATTCGTCAAAACTGAGTTTTCCGTCCCTGCATTGTTTTCAGTTTAGTTAGCTTTACCTAAAGAAATCATACCCATCCTGATCAGCTTCAAGAATAGTCTTATCCACAATCTGCTGTAGTTGTTGGTCCTGCGCGACAAACAGGCGTCAAAGAGATGATACACCATGAGAAAATAGCAGACATACTTTCAGATTGTTTCCCACCATCATCTTCAACACCAGGAAGAGCTCTCCATTGGAGATAAATCCATCACGATCCATGTCGTAAACTTTGAAAGCAACTAGTACAAGGGAGAAAGCTCATTCATCAATCCATGTTGAGCAATGCAAGCACGAACATTTGAGTTTGTCTTCCCGATCTCCACGAGAGCTGAATGCGCTTAGTCCAGCTACGAATTCCTGGAAATCGACCGTACCACCGCCACTTGAAATGGCACGGAGACAGCTCAGTCTCTCGCTCATCGCCCAAAGTTGACACATGCAGAAACTTACTCTTCATCAAAGATAGCAATCATTCTACTAGCTAGCGGATTTGAGGCGATTTGAGGGAGCTGAAGGAATTCATCCTTGTCAATCGACCCGCTTCCATCTTTGTCAAGCTTCATGAACCTTTTCTTCAACCGCTGAATCTCTGCTCCAGAGACTATCGCAAGCCAGGCCATTAGCGGTCACAGCGTGATGCAAAAAGAGAGCAAAGGAAGGCATACAGTTGGAGTTTTTCTCCATCTCCTCTAGCAACTGAGAACCTGATTGACCCATCCTGCTGTGCCTTCAACGAGGAGATCGAAAGCGCCGTTGGACAAGATTGAGCTGACAACCGTCAAGAGAAATGCGCTTTGCCAATGATCCTGGATGCAAGCTCAACTAGTTGCTGGATCGTTGGAAGGTGCGATTTTCCAGTTTCCAGACGGTACCGCAGTGTCACGTGCGGAATCCCTGGCAAGATTTCTCCAGACGACGACTGGTATCTCAATTCCAGAATCTTGCACAAATTTTTGGTGTTGTGAATAAATTCTTTTAAGATGAGTACTGTGCAAAAGTGAGAATTGTTCGATCAGAATATAAGCATGTTACTGACGAGCAGTCTAGGATCAAAGAAATCGAGGAGGAGATGGCGAAGACGCAGAAGAATAAGGCCACTGTGTGTTTCCTCTCTCCTTCTTATAGTACTGAGCTCCTGAATTTTTGTTAGTCCTTCCACCTGGGTCAACTCAAAGGCACATGTTCCCACAATGGATTTCAGCTCTACCACTGCTGACTCTACATTTTGTCGAATTGCAGCTAAACTCGCGAAGCTCAAGCGCGAGCTCATTACTCCAAGTGGAGGAGGAGGAGGAGGAGGAGGTATAGGGTTCGACGTTGCTCGTACCGGTATTGCATCTGTGGGGTTTGTCGGATGTCAGTCCTTCCCGTGTGCCATCTCCTAGGAAGCGCTGAACGCTTTGCTTTGTAGTTCCCTCGGTGGGAAAATCCTCGTTAATGAGTGGACTGACGGGCACCGAATCTATCGCCGCTGCCTATGAGTTTACGACTCTCACCACCGTACCGGGAACGATGAATGTTAAAGGTGCACAGGTGCAGGTAAAATCTGTATCTTTCATATTTGCAGCCAGGACAAACTAATGAGATTTAACAGATCCTTGATCTTCCAGGTATAACTGTCCGAGATTATCGCCCAGCTTGCTGACTTTATTGCGTAGGAATTATTGAAGGTGCCAAAGACGGAAAAGGACGTGGACGACAGGTTATCGCAGGTTTATATTCTTACCCGTCCAGAAATGAGTTTCCGTCTAACAAAATTTTAAAAGTGGCACGAACATGTCATCTAATCTTCATCGTCCTTGATGTCCTAAAACCGCTCAAAGATAAACAGATTATTGAAGGCGAGCTGGAAGGATTTGGGATCCGCCTTAATAAGACGCCACCCAACATTCTCATCAGGAAAAAAGATAAAGGAGGGATCACAGGTATTTCACCACCGGTGAACTAATTGGTGCGGTCAGACTAATCTGAGCGTATAGTTTCCAATACAGTGCCATTAACAAATATCGAACCGGAAGAAGTGAAAGCAGTCCTCGCAGAGTATCGAATCTGTGCGTATTTCTTGCACATTATTTCACATCATGTTGAGATGCGTTGTATATAGCAAATGCAGACGTTGCGTTCCGGTGTGATGCTACATTGGACGACCTGATAGATGTTGTTGGTGAGCATTTTCATAATCTGCGCGAGTCAGTTTGTAACCCAGAATAGAGGGAAACCGAGTGTACATTCCAGCGATCTATGTACTCAACAAGATAGATGCAATCTCGGTGAGTTTGTTGGCTAAATTCGCCATCATGTTATCTAATAATCTAACAGATAGAGGAGTTGGGTATGACTCTAACCTCATCCTGGTGATGTTAACTGACGTTTGTGTTCAGATCTTCTCTACAGAATTCCAAATTCTGTCCCTATCTCAGCGAAGCTCTGGTTGAATATTGACGAGCTAGTCGACGTGATGTGGGAGCGGCTTGACCTATGTCGAATGTGCATTCTCGATCTTCACTTTATCCTCCTCCTTCTCATAGCAGCCTATTATCCTTTCTAGATACACGAAACCGCGAGGCCAACTTCCAGACTATTCAGCCCCAGTTGTTCTGCGGCGTTCCAAGAGCTCGGTGGAGGATTTCTGCAATGCTATTCACAAGGAAATTTTCAAGCAAATGAAGTAGTGCGTGGCCCTATCCTTGGCTCTGAAGTCCGGAGCAGTTAACGAAATGTGGACCAAATGTAGCGCGATTGTGTGGGGTACCAGCGCGAAGCATGCTCGGGGACAGAAGGTAGGGGGAGATCACGTCTTGGAGGTATGTTCTTTGCTGGTCATTTAGACGCAGACGGTCATGGCTGAATATGAATAGGACGAGGATGTCGTTTGCAGTACGCTCTCTCTTTTTTCACTTATGGAACGTCCTCTCACCGTACGACTAGTCATCAAGAAGTAGTCTTTACAACATTTCATAAAAATGTGAAATATGTGTACATAATCATCAACTGGGAAGCTCGGCAATTGATTTCCTGAACGTGCCCTGTAACCAGACGCGATACATTTTAAGCTGCCTCAGACGATTGAGCAGTAATCGTTTATCAACGCCCAGGTGCAATTTTTGAAAAGATGTTTCCGCTCCAGAGCAGAATATTGACTCTACCTCGTCTTGATCACAAATGAGTATTTTCACAACACAATAAATGGACGAATGTACCAAGTGTGAAAAAATAGACCCTTGTCCCGTCACCTCTTACATAAAGGTTTGGTTCCATGTACCGTGAGTTCTTGAACCTCAACTGCGCCATATCGAATCGTCCATAATCGCGAAAAATGAGGAGCCCTCCAGGTTTCAGCATCTGCATGAGGTGGTAAGCTCCCCTTGACCGCGTAAAGTGGAGAGAATACCTTTTGAACGTTTTGTACGGCTTGCGACCATTCCTTTGGATGCAGAGCGCTGAATACGAATATGAGAGTCACGATGTCGAGTGACTCTTCTTCGACGCATTGTGGGGGTCCCAGAGGGCTTGAAAGGTCCCACACGTCAGAAAGACATTTGGTTGTATCATAAGCTGGGTTTGACTGCATCGACATCGAGTATCAGCTTGAGTAACAGATTCTAGAGACGTGAGAGTTCCCCTACACGAACGATGCTGACAGCCTGCTGAGAATAGTCGAAGGCGTAGATAAAGAACTCCGGATTCTGATTTGCTGCGAGGAGAGGAAACAGCGTGCTGCCATTTCCGCATCCTATCTCTGCTACTCGCTTGGGACCTGCCTGTCGACAGCAGAGGATTAATCCGAGTGTTGAAGACAGGAAAAATACCATAGAAAATCGCACGCTTTCCTCCAAGGCACTTTTCAGTTCCTCGAATTCAGCAGCGATCCAGGCGCGCTCTTTGAAGAACTTGTCCTTGACTTGTGTGTAGAAAGTATCCCAATAGCTGGCTGGGGCAGCGTTCAGCAGCTCTACAACCAACTTTATCAGAGCCTTTACTTGATGTCGCAAGGATAAAAATGAGATGAACCTTGTTGATCTTGAGGAACAGGGCTACCTTTCTGCATCTCTATCGTTGCGTTTGCTAACAGAAGTTGGTCTTCATCCCATTCGACGTTGTCCCTGTCAAAACAATAAGGAGATGTGTACACTGCACAGAACTTGAAAGAGAATGCTCACCAAGCATTGTGCGTCCATGGATCTCCATCAGAAGTCAACATTCTCCCACCAAACTTCGACGGTGCGCCATTTATCACGTCTCCTACCCTTCCCGGAGATATCATTTCGGGAGGTGTATCCATCCCCTCAAGGATTTT
>MU271820.1:0-22127 GCA_021432655.1 Atractiella rhizophila
GGTCTCATGTTTGTGGACGATAAGGATATGGATGTGATAAGGGAAGCGTAGGATAAAGTGGGAAGGGAAGGGAGGACGGAGCTTTATAAGAGCTTTTGCGAACGAGACAGGGGCTGAGACCTCTTTGTTTGTCCGTCGATTCGGCACAGAATCTCACTCGGACGACGTGACGCGAAACCAAATCCCGCCGCCGTCGGACTCTGTGACGGGATTGAACTTTGCTGCACAAATGAGGCTTCACTTGAAAAAGCTCCTGCTTCTAGAGCGCGGGCCGTTGTTTGGAGAGTTGGGTGGTTGGACCAGCCCAGACAACCGTCGCGACGTCTCAATTGAGAATGTTCTCCATGTTATACTATCGTCATCACCAAGCTGCGTGGTCGGCGTTTTACGACAGTCCAATGACCAAGGCGGCAAATTCCTGGCCTACGCCTGACCATAACTTATGGAAATGATATTCATCCATCAAGGCAGCGCAATATACTGGTTGGTTAGCGACTGCACTAGACCTTCTCAGCTGCATTCTCAGCGGCTGATTTTGAACGACCCGTCTGAGCGGTTCGTGTCTGGGTCCGAAATAAACCCAGACGAGTACTGTAGTAAAGCAAGAGGGAAACACGGAAGGGACAGCCAATTATTGAAACAAATCGATCTAAAAGTACGCTACCGAGGACGAAAGTTAGTCAGACCAAGGCCTTGCCAAACTGCGCCATATCCTTAACGAGACGCTTTCCTTTCGAGTGGGCTCGTGGACTTAATATTCTCGCATCCAGCTCGCTTCGAAGAAACACGTTTATCGACAAACAATCCAAGTCCTTGTCAGATAAGGAGAAGGAACGCAAATCGCAAATCATGGGCCCTTTGGCGTCTGTGTCAATGTCAAAATCAGAAAGAGGTAATCGTTCCTCTTAGCCTTTAACATGAGGCCAGCAAAGGCACCAAAAATGACTAAACAAAGGTCGAAAGTGTACAGAGGAAGAAGTTATCACTTCCAAACCTACATGCACTTTTGACAAAGTCGACAAGAATGTGAGCATGTATACGGTAACGATTCTTCTAGCATCAACGATTTTGAACCAACCGTGTCCATAACGATACGACAAAACCATCGAGCAGATTCGATAGCAGATTCTGACCGAAATGTCAAAGCATGTATGTAACCTGCTACCTTCGCAGCATGGCAGGTCATCTCTCATGAAGAAACCACGAAATATTGACCTAAGGTATAGAAGAAATATTGGGCTCCGAGGAGATCCTTACGGCACGATCTCCCCTGAAGCAAAGCGAAAGCTCACATTTCGCCAAAGGGCTATTGTCAACATGCCAGATCGCTCCATGTTCTGCTACCTTACTCCCATAAAAACTCCACATAGTCTTTCGTGTCCATATATAACGCATGTAGACGTTTTGATAATCAAATAGTGAAAGCTGTTGACATGGTATATAGCATCTTACAGCGAGATCGCGGATGGAGATCAAAACTGAGATTTCAAAACTATGAACTATATTGATCACTCTGAACTTCCATCAACGTCACCGTGAAAGCCTGCAGTCCAATCAACCAGAATCAACAATCGCCCGCTTTCCAAGGCAGTCTTGTATCAGGTTCACAAATACCAAAAGCACGCAAAATAACTTACATCTTGATTTAACTGGTAAGTCCTTTTTTTTCTCCTGCTGGGAAGTCGTGTTCCCGCCAAGAAGTGCTCGACATCCGTGGAGCGGCTGATATCCCTACCATCTTCCGTGAAAGGGATATGTATATCGTGCCATCTGCATACATGTATGCAGAGCGGACTGAAAGGAAGCTGCAGGTAGTGCTGCAATCAATATCTCTGGATCATCGCAATAGATGGATGATACCTGCAGAGGTGAATGCCTTTGACAGCTGGATACGTCCCTGTGGGCCGTCACTTGTAATAGTGCACCAATTTTTGACGCTACTTTGGTTGGCGTTATTCTGCTGAAGTTATTCCTCCTCATATTCATCAAAGCTCTACCAACTTGATCGCAACAATTTGCGGCGAGGAGCAATGTTAATGTAATCTGTGACTGCCAATACCGCTGAACGAGCAGTACTGTCGCGTGCCAGATCCTGGCTGACGTTACTTCACGGGTTTGTACTGCTGCACGTTCCTGTCATTCCAGATTTTTCAATTGGTTCCACACTAATTGATCTTTCTGCAATCAGAACTCCACACAAAATGACCGCCAAACCAGTTCCCCTCCCCAAAAAGCGACGTCCACTCATTCCACACGCCCGTCTTGAGAGCACGAATAGTACAACTTCTGCAGATGCGAGTTGTGAATCGAACGACGAAGCGACGTCTGATGATTTAGGGTCATCCGACTCTCCAGCGACTGTAATCCATCGCCGGCCAACCATCACGCACGCGCTCATGGTGAACGGCAGCTTTGAAGAGACGCACAGACCCTACGCAGAGGGAGAAGAAGGATACGACGGCGACATTGAGAGTACAGCGGACGGGAGAATCACCCCACCGAACACGCCACCGCGACCTAAGCACGTTCACGCAACCCAGCGAAGACCTCCTCCGGTTCCCTCGTTCAATCTCGAGCCTGGCAGTACCGGCGATGTCAAGATGCGCAGGACGAATAGCTCGTCATCCTTCGATCCTGTTGAACATGAAAAGCTGGCAACTATGGGCACGGAGGAGCTACAAGAATATGTGAAGAGCGTGGTTGAGAATCAAAGTGAAGAGGTCGTGCGAGAGAGAGGATTCAGGATTAACGCTCCGCCAGTAGGTCGCACTGTGCGATTGTACGCTGATGGTGCGTCACTCCTCCTCTACTATTGTATTGACTGTTGAGGATGGATGGATAGGCGTATACGACCTATTCCACTATGCTCACGCTTTGTCCTTCCGTCAAGCCAAGCTCATGTTCCCTTCCGTCCATCTCCTGGTCGGTGTCTGTTCAGACGAGCTCGTGATGCGCTACAAGAACAAAACCATTCTCACCTCACAAGAACGGTACGAGTCAGTACGAAACTGTAGATGGGTGGATGAAGTGGTTGAAGATGCGCCATGGGAGATCGATCAGGAATTTCTTGACCGTCATAAGATTGATTATGTCGTCCACGATGCGGAACCGTACAAGGGCGAGAACTCAGACGACGTCTATGGGTTCGTGAAGAAGAAGGGGATGTTCATGCCTTCCCGGTTCGTCTTTTCGTTTCATACACTCTGTTAACTAATTATCGTCATGTGGATGGCTGGGCGGATAGGAGGACGGCGGGAATCTCGACCTCTGACCTGCTCCAACGCATCGTCATTGGCTACAAAGAAGGCTGTTACGACGGAAAGTTGATTAAGATCGGTCATCCTGAGCTCGCTTCCCACCCTCCGAGTGACACGGAGATGTCACCCAATCCGTCGAAGGGGGGCAGGAAGCTGCTCTCACCTCCATCGGAGGACGGCAGCAGACCTGCCTCACCGAAGGTGCCGCAGAGCCCGAGGGAGGAGGAGGCTGATGATGAGAAGGGGAAGATCGCGGAGAGGAGGGATTAAGGGTCGCAGGTTTGAGTTGTGGAGGCTGAGGCAAAAGGATAATTTATTCATGAAATCTAAGACTGGGCTTCAAGGTAAAGATACATACGCGCTGTATCCGTTCTGATTGTCGATAGATTTGTACGTGTAATGAATTTCAGCATATACAATCGTCCTACAAACTGCTCAGGCATCGAACAAATTCGAGTCAAAGTCAACATCTTCATCATTCGTCTTACTTTTCGACGCCTGGCCAGCGATTACAAGACCCTCCTTCCTTTTTCTCTCCCTCCTTGCTCCCTCGTCTTCCCACTCTTCCATATCCCCATCTCCATTAGTAGCAGCGATGACTCCTTCTAAAGCGGTTTGTAAACGTTGGATCCTGTCCCATCCCTCCTTCAACCTCCT
Source organism: Atractiella rhizophila (assembly GCA_021432655.1). Taxonomy (NCBI): domain Eukaryota; kingdom Fungi; phylum Basidiomycota; class Atractiellomycetes; order Atractiellales; family Hoehnelomycetaceae; genus Atractiella; species Atractiella rhizophila. The sequence goes on from MU271820.1 coordinate 3,915, forward strand.
GTTTCCTTCTTCCACCAACCTATCCATCACATCCTCCCTAATCATCCATTTTCCATCGATTATGAGGGGTATATCCAGATGTCGCGGGGCGAGCCTGTCATTCCATCACGGTATCATCCATCCGGCTGTTCATACAGGCTGGGATAGAGTTGATGGACGGACCGGAGGGCTATTCGAACAGGTTTGTCGTGCGAGAAGGAGAGAGAAGGAATGAGACCGGAATCTTTCCAGCCCGCTTTCGATATAGAAGCATGGAGGACCTTGAGTGCGGAAGTCATGCAATCCGCGGTGAGGTGAACGACGGGAGGATCGTATCTCAGATCGACATTTTCTACCTCTTCTTCCTCATGGTCGTAACTGGGAAGATGTTGGGCAAGGCTAGAGGCATCGGCGATTATGTCGTGAGAGACAAAAGCGAATCCTTTGCCTTTCTGGTTGGAATGGGTAGACAAGACGAGCCTTCCTGAGCATGAGGAGGTGGTGAAGTACGACGGGGAGGAGTTGAGCGTATCGATCAAAGGCACGAATCGCTCATCGACAGAGTTCTTTGGGGACTTGTCGTGCTCCTGTTGCAGCGATGACAGTGCCGAAGCTTTGAGCGAAGAGAACATGGACATCGTTGCTGTTCGCTCTTCCGTTGACACGTGACAGTGCTTTATTAATTCCAGCTGCAGCTACGCTGTAACTTGAATAGATTTCATTCTACGACCGAAAGTAGCTTTAACTCTGACTGTGTCATAAATTATATAGCGACTGCTTTCGACGGATACATGACGCGCTCTCTTAACTGGGTTCTCGTAGGCGGCGGGACCGGCGCAAACAGCGTGCTAGACGCCTTCCTGAGGCTTTCGTCCTCTTCCGACGCTGGGAACTTGAAAGGAGAAGGAGATCGAGAGGGAGGACGGATTGACTTCGTGTTGCCCATCAGCGACAATGGAGGCAGCTCAAGCGAGATAATACGTGTCCTGGGTCTGTCTTCCTTGACCAATTTTGGCCCTTCAGAGCATTGACTCTGTTTTTATGACCGCAGGTGGACCCTCCCTAGGCGACATTCGCTCCCGTCTCGTCAGGCTCATACCGAACACCACCATATCCCTCCGCCGAATTCGTGGCCTCCTCGAATATCGCCTTCCAGCTACGGATGATAGTCGAGCGTTGAAAATGGAGTGGATGGACATATTGGAAGGAAGGCATCATCTCTGGGAAGGGATAGAGGATGAGAAGAAGGAAGTCATCCGTTCTTTTCTAGGCATGCCTCTTTCCCATTTAGTCTATCGCATAATTTGACGAGAATTCAGTCCAGTTCGAACACTCTATCCTCGCACGCGCACACAAGGGCTTTGACTTCAGGAACGGCAGTATCGGTAACTTCTTCCTCTGCGCCATGCAGATGTTCTTTCGCTCCGTTCGTCAACCCTAACCGTTCCATCGATCTGATTCACAACCCGACAGATCCAATCCGCCATCTTCCTCTTCACTTCGATCACATCGATCCCAGATCATATAAGGGTCATACCTTGCATCTTCTCCAACTCAATCTGCACTATCGCAGCCGAGTTATCCGGTTTGCGCTAATCCACTCCATCTTCCTGTCCTCATTATGTGGGGGGAAGGAAAGACGGCAGCACCATCTTAGGGCAATGCGAAATCTCACATCCGTCTACCAAGCCTTTAAAGCATCCCCCACCCCCTCATCCAGCAACAATAAGCCACTTCAAACCTATCTCCCGTTCTTTCACACCTACCATCCCCAACTTCTTTTTGGGTAGCGGGGACGACGATCCCTTTGGCGAGGAGCGCTCTCAGTCTCCGGTGCATGAGAGGGGGAACGCCAATGGAACGCGGACACCTGGGAATGTTGTATTTAGTAAAGAGGAAGAAGAAGCGGACGGGGAAGAGGATAGGATAGAAAGGGTATTCTACATTAATCAGTTCGGGCAGGAGATTGAGCCTCGTCCCAATGGTGACTTTTTGACCGCTCTCTCACACAGCGATGCGTAAGTCTCTTCCCGCCCTCTTGTATGACCTAGGTTGAATGTTAATGGATGAACGGTCGGAATACAGCCTGCTATATTCTTGTGGATCCCTCTTCACCTCCCTGCTGGCATGCCTCACGCTTCGCGGCGTGGGCCGAGCGATATTAGAAGCGAGCAAATTGAAGTACAAGATCTTGTTATTGAATACAACCATGGATCGGGAGACGAGGGGGTTAGAGGATGCCGTTGATGTTTTGATCTGCTTGAAGCGGGCTATGGATGATGAAGTCGGCAACGGGGAGGTGAAGAAGGTGGAGATAAAGGACCTCGTGTTTGTTTTTCCTATCAATCAAAAAGAGGCTTGAAGGAGCTGAATTACCATTTTATGGAAGGACGCACATGCTTTATTTCGAGGATGGGGAGATACGAGTTAATGTGGGGCAAGTAGAGGCAAGTTTTTCTTCTCTGGCTTTCCACCGAAAAGATTGATCATTATGATTATGGGGCAGTCGTTTGGCGTCAAGTGTGTTCGCTTGCCTTGGACGGGAAAGGGCAGGCCTAAGTTTGATGATGTGAATGTGGAGGAAGGATTGAGGAGGCTGCTTGCTAACGACTAGAGAGGAAAGATTGCAGATTCCGTGGAGGGGAATGAGGATGATAATATATAGTATTGCAGAAGATTGTGTAATATAACAAACTACACAAGAGACGCTTAACAGCACTCTCCAAATCAGATTAATACGTACCGTAGACTGGATATTTAGAAACCGCTTGTCAGCTCTCGACTCTCGAGAAGTTGGTCAACAGGATTGCCTTGATCGAGGACTCGAGTCATGTCTACAACAAGTGGCAAATCCAACCCAGTAGAGTATAGGAGGAACGTAGAATTGCTCGTTGGAGAGGTGTGGTTAAAAAGGTGTGTCACCCCGCAAAGTTGACCGTGAGGAGGCATTGAGCATGTTCTGGCTGCTTGGGCAGAGTTACCGTGCTGCTTACTTAGGCATATACCCAAGCATCTTAATGCTGCTTGCCGTTTACTTATAACTCACATGGCGCTGCAATCGCTCCCACCGGAGGTATTCGATCTAATTCTTGTGCAACTATGCGAGGACGACACACTGTCCATCAACTACCTGTCCGATTTACGCCTAACCTCTCACCTATTCGCTCTCCACCTTGCTCCTCAGATTTTTCGTCGCCCTATTCAGATCAATAGGACATGGTCGGATACTTTAAACGACCTGGAACCGGGTCTCAAACGATCTTACTTCATTGACTTCCCCGACAGAATCGCCTGGTTACGCTTCCTCAAGTTCGGTCAGAGCGAGAGCATGGAGAGCAGCCTTTATTTCGTCGAGCTAGTGGAAAAAGCGACCAACGTGAAGGCGCTGAGATTTTGCTGGGGTATGTCGGAATATTACCCTGGGCCATTCAGTTTCCCTGCACATCTCGTGGAAGGGCTCCGTAGTCTGTCTATCTACATTGACCCGGAAACTTACGAAGCCTTGAATTCCGAGAAGAAGATTGAACCCTGCATCGCTAACCTGTCCTCGCTCCTCCACCTTGAACATTTTCTGTTCGACGACAGGGAGCTGTATGGCAAAAAGCGCATGCTTTCACGCTGCCTCAAGAAAGGACCGCTCCAGTCCTCCCTTCAATCTCTCTCGGTGTACGGAATCAGCCCCAAACTCTTTAATGATTCCTTTGCCATTTCTTGGGACACGCTTACATCACTGCAGATGGAGGAGTACGTGAATCGAGACCACCGATGGATCGACGAAACTCTCGCACAGTGTAGTCACCTACTTCAACATCTCGATCTTACCTTTGAGACTTTCAAATCTCTCCCATCGATGCCACGTCTACGTTCTGTCCTGCTCGTTTATGAAGGGGTCGAAGCTGAAATGCCTATTTTTGAGAAGTTCTTCCCACTAATATTCCATTCTTCCGAGCTGAAATGCATGTTCCTTACGCGGTTCGGAACTGAAGCTGCGTGCGGTAACCTAGACAGGAATGATGAGCGACTTGGGATTGAGGACATACGTCTGGAGGACTGTACAGGTGACATTCCAACCTTGCTTCGCTGCTTATTGAAGAACGGCAGCGTCAAGTGTTTGGAATTCGAGGGGGATGAAACCATCGAGCCGTGGAAGGCGATTATCGATTCAGTGCACGAGGGATTGCAGGAGCTCATGTTTTGGTCAGTTGAGGAAGAGATGCCAGAGCTCCTGCCTGCCCTCGCGAAGTGTAGACATCTTTACGCTATTTCGGCTGACTTTGCGGGAGGCGTGGACGACCTCCTTTTCAACGATACATCTCTCACCGTAAAATACCTCTTCCTCAACTTCCCCGGCGCGGATGCAGTACAGGATTTTGTGAATACAGTGACAAGGGACAGATTCCCAGATCTGATTGGAGTATACGCTTCGTATCCAGACGTCGAAACGATGTATATCCCGGACCAGCTCTTCTACGAGCTCACCTCGAGCGAAGAACGGAAGCTGGAGTGGAGAGAACGAATCGACGGGGTCGTGGGATTGTCCAAGATAGAACCGCGTTTTGGAGCGGAGGATGTTTCGGGTCTACGACGGGGATTGAGGTTGGAGTACTACTGTTAGTAGCTAGCTTCTCTTTCCCGCCATGGTCACTGATTGGTGAACACAGAACATGAGCGCTGAAGTTTGTAGAGGAGTATGATTTATACATGAGCTGCGTCCGATGTACATGAAGATCTGAGGAGCTCAACAAGAATAAAGACCATCTTGATACACTGGCACACAGCTCTTTAAATCACACCTTCTGCACGAAGTCGCTTGAAGGGTAGTACGCATTGCCGACGAAAGTTCAGAACCAAGAAACTGGAGGCAGGTGAGTGTATTCCAGGAAGGAGCAAAATAATCGTTCATGAGTATCCAATTGATTCCGTAGTTTGTGAGGGAACGAAGAGGAGACTGAAATGGACTTTGCTGGCAACGGTGACAAAGCGTAAATCAGTGCAATCATACTCGGCATTTTACCTTCGAATAGCAAATGTTTGAGGCAAAAAGCGACGATAAATTGGCCATTGCTTGTACTCCTTGTCATTATCAGCAAAGTATAAAGAGGGACAGATAAGATCTCATGCTAAAGTGCTGGGAACACAAATGACCTGCCAGAAACACCACCAAAACGAAGAGCCCCCACATTCTTGGTTTCTCGACCCGGTTCAAGAAGTAATGAGCACCCTGAATAGGTCTGCTTTCATCAAACTTTAGAAACCGCAGCCATTCGAATCTCTCAAAAATCAACGAAGTATGACGCTTTGAGCCCATAGTCGTATGTCTTGTTGAGATACGACCATATTGTATTTCCTCCCACACCGCGTCACAAGAAGAGGGGAGCCAGGTGGAGTGACCTAAGCAGCTGCAGCAGAGCATCAATGGAACTTCAGGCCGGAGACATAGCAGCCCCATGTACTTTCGTAAGCAAGCTGGGGCACAGTAGTAGGATACTTAGGCCTATCCCAGGATATGGATCAGCTTCGCGAGACTGGCGCTAGCATAACCGGATTGTACTGAATCAAATGCACTTCTTGGACTGCAGCCTGAGTAGTACCAGTCAGGTTTAAAGGCGAGCAGTTCAGTGCATAAAGAACACGCTCAGGGGATATTCGAGGCGTCCGCTTGCAATGACTTGAATGGGGAAGATTCAGATTGAGCAGTCAACAAAAACACGGAAAGAACTGAAAGGGAAAATTCGATACAGAGTTCACTATGTTGAAGAGCTCACGACTAACGTATCAGACTCGCAGCCAAACCTCGCGTCAAATCGTCTGCAAATGCTTGCTGATGATGATGATGATGATGATGATGATATCCATTAACAGAGCTTTTTGCGACCTACGGGTCATGAAGCTCTCCATCGTGATTTAGTAACGTTACAAGCGCCGGGAAACCATTCTCTGCCTCCTCTCATCCCCGACTCCCTCCTTCTCCCCTTCCTGCTTCTTCCCGGCTCTTCACGGGGAAAGGGCACCCATTTAAAGTAAACTCCTGAGATGGCTATTTGAGGGTCAAGGCTCCCTAACATGAGAGGTGTTGACGAGACGTGCTGATCTGTGGCCACCAAGTATCAGAACGCAATTTAGAAAGATAAGAAGCAAAACAAAACTAATAATAACACATAAAGTACACTGTTGTACAAGCAGAAGAGGAGAAATTATTGAAGAAATGTGGAGTGACGTTGAAAACTTAAAGTAAAGAACTAAGAACGCTTAGCTTGTTCGGGCTCGAGAGGGGGCATTAGCCTATACCCTCCCGAGCCTGTTCCGAACGTTTGGCGTCGTGGTTGGCCTTCTTGTAACGAAGGATCCGTTCCGTAGAGCGAGCATGCCATGAGAACCTGCCCGTAGCCCTGATGAACTTCCATAGCGGAGGGAGAGCGTCGGGGTTGGCGAGCAGCGAGGCGTTACTTGTGATTCTGATACCTCCTTTAGCCAGCGTCGCCTTGAGGACTTCCCGGTGGCGTTTGTATTTCCTACAAAATTGCAGATAGTGCTTTACAGTTTCACGAGAGCAACAGTGCTCACAAAGAGGGGACTCCTGCACCGTTCTGCGGTGCAGGTAGTCCCCGAGTCCCACGTGTCCCGACCTGAGCTGGAAAACTACCGAAGCGACTGGACGAGGGAGGCTTGCTAGCATCTTGTATGTCTTGCTCGAGGAGAGTTCGCCTCTAGCTTTAAGGTGGTGTTTGCCTGAGACGGGAGGGTGTTCTGGGCTGGGAGGGGAATAGGCACGGATGGCGGCGGAGAGATTGGAGGGGCTGAACGGAAAGGGATATGGCGGAGGGATGTCGTTCCTCTTTGTAGCTCCTTTGGCTAGATTGTCGACGAGCTCGTTTCCCTCGATTTCCAAGTGACCAGGGATCCACTGGAGACGGAAGCGCACTTCTGGCAGGAGATTGGAAATAGTACGGAAGCGAGAGTGGATGTCCAGTTGGATGTGCTGTCCCGGGCGATTCTTGGTGTGACCTTCTAGCGCCTTGATTGCGCTCTGGCTGTCCGAGAAGATGATCACATTCGGAGGGATGTCCTCATCAAACTGAGCTATCCGACCAAGGGCGATGCGGATCCCCGTGAGTTCCCCTTCAAAGACTGAGTTGCGATTCGAATCCCCTATCCTGATCACCGAATCCCATCCTGATTCCACCTCCAGTGCCGCCGCCGCCAGCCCTGCAAATGCTTGCTCCTGCTCTGGCTTCCTGCTTCAGCACGTCGTTCAACCAGTTTGTGTACTGTGGCCAGGCTGATTAAGCGTTAACTTGGCTTGGACGCAGTGCTGTTCTCTGACATGATGGCGGACAAGGGACTGCAGATTGCATTCGATGCACAACTATGGGACATTATCTAGGGAGAATCAGCACCTTGAAATAAGAATCAGTGATAGGATAGTCAAACCATGTCAATGTGCTTCCGGGAGGGAGTCATTGCAGTCATTTGCCGCTTTAAAAGAAGCTGGTCGAGATGCATCTGTCTCCAAAGGTCAATCTTTCATTCTCTCCAAATTGTTACTTGAAGTCGAGCATTGCTGTTTTTTCAAAACTCTTTACAAGTGCCAAAGTTCAGGTTTTGTCTAGCCATCTGATCAGCTAACCCAATGCTTCACAGGATGGCTACCGTCCCAAGGGTCTTCCCTAACGAGATATTCAAAAGTATTCTAAGGCATTTGTCGCAAACGGACCCTTCTTCCCTTCTCCGTGCTAGCCTAGTCTGTCGAGATTTCCTAGACATCAGCAGGAGCGAATATTTTCATCACTTCATCACTTTCCGCCAATTTGCTAAAAACGACGAGGCTAGTTTGAATCACTTGCGAGCCTTGCTCGAATCGCCGTTGCAGACATTGCACAGATACTTCAAGTGCCTCAACGTCGCGCAATGGTCCAGTTCCAGTCCTGGAGAAGGTTATGACATTTTCGGCCTTGCGAGCGTTCTTGATTTGACAGGTTTGAAGATCAGGGACACTTACGTGAACTGTGATGAAAGCTTACATGGCGGATTTCCTAACCTCGCTTCTTTTCATGCGGAGGGAATCAGGTGGAGATTCGACGATTTGGCCGATTTTGCACAACATCATCCTCTCATCAAAGACCTCCATTTTGTCCGATGCAGCTTCTATCGTCCCAGGGAAAAGATGCGAAATAAAGTTCTTGTAAATCTACGGCGATTTGGAAGTCGGCTGGAAGACCTCGAGATCTCCCAGACTGCTGCCAGTGTCATTTTTGACGGCTTGTTACCTCACTCTCAGATCGACAGTCTCAAATCTCTCAAACTTACCGATCCCTTCGACGGTAGTGTAGCTAAAGAGGAAGATGATCAACTTGCCGTTCAGACCTTCTTCAAACGACAAGGCGCTACGTTACTCTCGCTTGAGGTTCGCCAGACCTGGTCTCGCAGCTACGAAACAGAAGGCTGGTTCACACATCTGCGTGATTATCTGCCAAGAACATCGTTGGAAGAGGTTATTTTCTGGTATGCAAGGGGCAGAGGCTATGCAAGCGGCAAAGGGAGCGAGCATGACTTTTTCAACGAAGACTTCTTTGGGGATTGGGACTGTCCCACACTCAAACAATTCACGTTGAAGCATTTCGAATGGACACAGAAGGTGCTAGATTCCATGAAAAAGAATATCACCAGAAAGAAGTTCCCGACTCTAAAGAAGATCACCTTTGAACATGATGGAAACTGGAATTTGGATGGGGATGCGCTTCTGGGACATTTTGCGGACATAGGGATAGTGGTCAAGATATAGTCAGACGACAAATCTTGGACTAAAACGCAACTTATATAAACGAAATCTATCACATTTCAGTTGAATCAGTTTGTAGAAAGTTTTTGGCTCATTCCCTCTGTCGCTGCCGGATATTCGTGTGAGCGCGTAAGCTGCTGCGTCGACGCAGCTGAGATTTTTTAGATACTCATTACAGGTGCCTGTACGGTACTTATTGCGGTCATACAACAGGTCGTTCAGCGTTCAGGCGTGTTGGACTTTGCTTGCTGGTGCATTCATTAAGAAGAAGAACCCTGCCAGTGGTTACAGCGAACTAAGTTCAAAGCGTCACACGAATTAACAGCAAGGCACACGTCGAACCTACAGTGTCCGACCGAGTAAAAGAAATCTCTTTACAGAGGCTCACCAAAGTATTCTCGTTAATTAACAACTCTAGAATACCCTCAGAAAAGGTGGACCTCGGCAATCTGAAAACAGACTTCACGATCAAAAGAGATAGAATGAAGGCTGAATGGGGCTGAAAGAGGAGTTCCCCAAAGCCCCCAAAATTGTACAGGATTCAAATCGTTTTCCAGTATTTATATGTCTTCACTGACAAACTAGTCTCTCCGTTATGAAATTTATATCAGTCCTAGCTATCAAGCTTTCCCTACTTGAATAGCAGTCGAGTGATCATGCTTCTCCTTCTCCTCCCTGCCGCCTTCCTTCCTTCCTCCCAAGCACAAGTAGATTCGTCGTCGATACTCAAGAATGGCGGCTTTGATGAGAATGGCTCCGTTCTCGATCCCTGGAGTTGTACTTGGGTTGGTAACAATCAAGCGAATTCGACGTGTTGTGGCGTGGACCTCGCGGGACCACAGACCTTCGCGCGGGACGGTACACTTTCTCTCTTTCACCTTCTTGTAGGATGTTAATTTGTGTCTGTTCGCGGTGGCTGGAGGAGGCCAGGGAAACGCATTCGTTTTTCAAGACTGTAAAATCTCACAACCTGTCACTCCGCTTCACGAAGGAGCCACGTATCTATTGCAATGTGGGCGGCATCCACCTTATACGCCAAACTAAAGAAAATTGAACAGATTATGCATATTGCATTGACTGTGAAAGTACGACAGCTGAAATAGACGTAGTCTTTGGAGGTATGGAGCTACGTGACAATGCCCAAGAGGGGAGTGTAAAGGCGGGTTCGTCTATGACTATCAAATCTATCCTCCTCTCAGCTCTCATTAACTATGGATGATCGCAGGCCCATATTTCAAGTTCACCCACTCTGTGAACGCAACTGGTGATCCTCAGACCCTCTCCTTCAGCTTTCCCTCTGTTGGCGCATTACGCGTAGACAGCGTGTCGCTTACGCTTCTGAGGGAGAATGGAAGCGGTGAAGGAGGAGGAGGAAGCAACGTTGGCTCAATAGCTGGAGGTCGACTTCTCCCTTATCGCGGGATCGAAAACTGATTCCTGTGATGGGCAGGTGTGATTGGAACGCTGGCCGGGGTAGCACTCTTGGCCGTTGCTGGGTGGTTATGGCGTCGGCGCATGACATCTCAAAGTATAACAGGTGCCGGTGTGGAAAAGTGTATGCCGTTATCTTTACCCTTTCCCGTTCCAGATTTCCCTCGAATGCTTAGTGCTGATAAGAAAATTTATAGTAAATGTCTTGTCTCCTCCTCCTCCTACCATCAATACCGTCACTTTTTCCACCGCTGCAACCACAAGCAACGATTGGAACCATGATTCTGCTGAAGGTGGGGTGTATCCTAACAAGAGGCATACTGGTTATGCACAGAGCTCTGGCTTGTCGCCCGGTGGAGACATGGCGTGGACTACACCTGGAGTAAGTCGACCGGAATACGTGGGTCCTTCGCCTCGTTTACCTTTCTGTCAAACCTGAACACCATCTGGCGACAGCTCCCAGAAGTGCAGGAGGCCACGAGGAACTTGAACCAGCCGGACGTGTATCCCATGTATTCACGGGAGAAGCAGGATAGGTTCTCGCATTGAAGAACTAAAGAGGTGCTTTAAAGATGTATTGTCATAGCGCTATATGCTCCTGCTTTCATGGACACGAAAAGAGCCTACCATTAAGTTCAGCCTGTCTTTAATTTACATTATTCACTCTTTGGTATGCATGATCTAGTGACCTTTCAACCGACTGCAGTCGCTCTCACACCTCTCCTCAAGAGTGCAATGACGTGGTGACAATAAAATGTCGACCACAAGAAGGATGTGCTGATGCATCAGTCAAATTTGAAATGCAGGGCGGCGGTCGCAAACTGAACATGTTCCTTCTTTCCCTCTCTGGAGCTCTAGCAAGAAAGAAACAAGAAACGGATTCAAACGCACTTTGGGATGTGGAAGGTGGGGTACAAATAGTCCTGGGCTCAACTTGAACGAAATATTATGGGCTCTCATTCTCAATTCTCCACCAACGAACACTGTTAATGTGGTTCGTGTTGCTTCATCTCGCCACGTTTTTGTAAAAATCAGAGAGGGCTTGATGGTCTGTGCCTTTGAAGCTTGGTGACAATCTATACCATAGCCATGCACAGCGGAAATTTTGATTGGTCTCGCATCCTCCATTGCTGTGCTTCAGCACAGCAGCACTGTTTGGCAACACCCGTAACATTGGCACGGCAGTCTTGTCTACGGTCTTCTTGATGATAGAGATCTCTGAATTATTTTCACGACGATTCATTGAAGGTGCGCAGAGCATTGATTAATATGATACACGACTATCCGGTATGACATTACTGACTCTGTGCAGACCGTGATTATTCGGCTCGTACTGGATGCACTATTCTCTGCAGGTCTGCGCGTATTCAGCCTCTCAAATGACTGCCCTCGCAATCAAACGGAGCCAAATATCTAAGTTGCTAAACTTTCCCTCTTTGGCTGATTTGCCGGAGTGCTCTGCTCCTAATTCCCCGTCCTCGCTCTTTTGTATTCGGCGCTTGAGGAAGAGCTTTGCCACATCGAATGAAGTAGCTACAACACATCTGAAGGTGCCAGTTTGCCTCATACGAAATAGCACATACACAATCCCGATCTTTCGCACTCAATTCCATGCATGAGTGTGACAAAGAAACCTTGCAGGTGTAACTTCCTTCTTCCAAGCTTTTCTTGCGATCGAATTGAACGGTCCCAAGCTTTCCTCTCGACAAAATTCACAATGATTCCACAATTTGACCAACTTGTGCCCTGAATGACGCCATAAGCGTGCGATATTGCCAACCAAGCACTTCTCTCGCGTCAACGAGAAAATTTCTTCTTTCCGGCTTACCGAGCACGTAGTATATGTAAACGACCACTTTCTTTGCTGGATGATGGAGAACCTAGGGGAACTTCACGTCGGAACGTCGCAGGATACCATGAGCTCGAATCGCAAGTCTGTGGAAAGCACGCATTCCGGCGTCGAGGATAAATTCGATCCAACAGTTGTGAAGGTTGGACCAGCTGATCATGCTGTCAATCGCGACGAAGTGTTGAATAGTAGGCCTTATATCCTTCTATAGCCTCATTTGTTAACCCTTCGGTGAAGGTGAACATGCAGGGGAGCAATACGACAATGTCCCGATTGAGAAGAGAACCATTGGCTTGACAAGTGCGGTCTTTCTCATTTTCAACAGGATCATTGGCACTGGGTACGTTTATATCACACCTCGTTTTACTACTCCTGAGAATGTCTTATAAGAATCTTCGCTACTCCGAGCTCTATCCTCGCTTCCTCTGGAGTATGCTGCTTCCTTCGCATCAGTAGACCTCTGACTGGTGCTTGATAGAGCGTTGGACTTGCTCTTTTTATGTGGGTGATTGGGGCGATAATTGCAGCTACCGGTGTCGCTGTATACCTAGAATTCGGAACGGTGCATATTTCTTCGCTCTATCCCGGTACAAACCAAAAACTTATGCTGGGCAAAGGGACTACCACGTAACGGTGGAGAGAAAGTGTATCTCGAAGCCATCTATCGCAGTCCGAAGTTCCTTGTCACCTGCACATATGCCTCGTACGCCGTCCTCCTCGGTTGGGCCGCCGGCAATTCTGTCGTATTTGGCGAATATATCTTGCACGCGGCGGACGTGGAGATTACACAGTGGAATCAAAGGGGTGTAGGACTCGCTTGCATCTCTTTCGCCCTCATAGTGCATAGCACAAGGCTGGAATGGGGACTGAGGATCCAAAATTTGCTCGGAACCTTCAAAATAGTCATTCTCCTTCTCATTGCCTTCGCTGGATTTGCTGCTCTTGCGGGACATGTGAAGGTGGACCCGAAGCCCAGAAATTTTCATAATGCTTTCGATGGGACGAAGAGCAATGCGAACGCCTTCGTTACAGGACTCTACTCCGTAATTTGGTACAGTCCTTTTCGTTTTCATTGAACTCAAAACCTCACTACGAATAGGTCATTCATTGGGTATTCCAATGTCAATTATGCCCTCTCTGAGGTGAAAAACCCGGTGCGGACCCTCAAGATTGCCGCTCCACTTGCAATCATTTCTGTAACCATCCTTTACATCCTCGTGCGTCGTTCTCAATACCTTCGTTCAATACTAATACAGACCTATAGGTGAATATCGCATATTTTGCTGCAGTACCGAAGGATGATATTCTGAACGGTGGCAGGATTGTTGCGTTCGTACAGCTCGCTTGTCCTCGCTTCCGCGCTAAGGAACTGAGCTTAGTGCGCTTTTCTTTCGGAATGTATTTGGGAGAAGTGCAGAAAAAGCGCTCAGTGTTTTTGTCGCGTGAGTGACCATTGTCCCAGATTGCAACAGCTGAAACAGTAATCCAGTTTGAGCGCACTTGGGAACATCATGTCTGTGCTATTCTCTCAAGGTCGAAGTACGTTGCGTTCATCTCTCCTGCTTCATAAGCCCTTACATGGAATCTGCAGTTGTCCAGGAATTGGGCCGTGAAGGTGTCCTCCCCTTCTCGCGTTTCTTCGCTTCCAACAAACCTTTCAACGCCCCTGCCGCCGGCCTACTCACACATTACCTTGTGTCAGTTGTCATCATGCTGGCGCCACCTCCAGGAGATGCATTCAATTTCTGCCTCAACCGTCCGTTGCTTCGCTCCTAAATCTATCGACAACTAAAATTTTCTTTCCCAGTGGTTTCATACCCTCTTGCGATTATTAACGCAGCCATCTCTGGCGGCCTTATCTACTTTTACTTCTACAAAAGACATGAATGGTCCCCACCCTTTCGAGCAACGATACCAGTTGTCATCTTTTTCTTCCTCTCCAATCTCTTCCTCAGTGTGGCTCCTTTGGTACCTCCAGAAGACGGCTCTAAGGTTTACAATGACCTTCCTTACTGGGTGCGTACCTTCTTAGCCTCAAGGGCTGCACACTGAATGTGATCTTAGCTGCACGTCGTGGTTTCGATCGGCGTCTTCGCTATCGGAACTGCCTACTGGGTTGTCTGGGCGAGGATTATGCCTGCATTAGGAAACTACAAGAGAGAGAGAAGATGGGTGCTCCAAAGCGATGGTGTTTCTAGAAGCGTCTTCACCAAAGTCCCAGCATGATTCTAGATAATTATACGACATATCGAGCTGACACTCCCACCATAGAATGAACATATCGAAATTCCAGTTTAATCACCGGAGATAAAGAGCACTCAGAGCAACGGTCACATTGCTTCGTCCATTTACTTCTTCGCCATACCTACCCCAGTCCCTTTCAATATACATCGCCCATAGTCTATAATCTAGAAAAGTCGACTGAAGCGATATAGCAACTCCTAAACCGAAGCTGATGTCTAATACGAATACGAAGGAGGAACGTGTCGATGCAGAACCTCCAGGATTTACTCGCCTCCATGACCAAAATCCAAAATAAATTACAGCTGGTTTTTGACAGGTGCATTGGCTCGAAATGCCGGAGCCTGCCTTACTTTCTTCTTCATATGTAATAGAAACATATGCGATCATTTGCTCAGGCCCAAACGTGACTGGCTCTGGCGGAATAAGGGCAGCACTGAACAGCACGAGCCATATGTAAATACCGCTGGGAAAGACATTCCACAGCTTGGAGCCTTGCTACAAGAACTCTTGTTCCGAAGGCTTCTTTACCAGATCAAGATTCCGTCTCCTTTATTTCCAATCCGAGTTTGTACAATTGCACGGTTTGCTAGAATATGCAGGCAACCAGCCTTGAGCTCTTGGCATCTCAGCACCTTTTGTCCAAGATGTAATGGATATGAAGTAATATTTCTAAAACAATGCTCCATCCGGTGCATCTCGATTAAAGGTAAATCGCAACATAGAGAACTATATGGCTCCCATTTTTACCAACAAAGAGGAAAAGAGCTCACTCTTCTTCTCTCTTGATGCATGCTAAATCACAAGGTTGCCTGAAACCTCCCCTCCTCTCTTATCTCAACCTGAGATTCTACTCCAACTACAGCACGAATCCAACCTATTGGCAATCCAAAATGATCGCTTCGATGATTTCTGGTGCATTCATTTTTCAGCTTGAAAATGCGGAGCTTGATGGATTGATCCGTGATCAGAGCGCAGGGAAAGATAACGATGAAGCACCTTCTTCTTTTCTTTCATTATTTCATCCTTTCTTCATATTTCGCCATCCCCCCATTCGCCACGAGTTTGTTTATGAGCGAGCTGACGCTCTTCCTAAATCCACAGTCCAATTCAGCCTGATGCCGCAATATGCATCCGTCTTTATTTATGTTTCTTCGGCAGTGCCGTCAATGGATTCCTCAGATTCTGGCTATCTGCGGTCCAGATAAACCCAGAGACAGAGGGAAAGCTTGGGAAAGGCGAGGGAAATAATTTGGGGGCTGACGTCTGGAGAACAATATTTCGATCATGGGAAATTCGATCCCGCTCGCCCAAATCTGTTTCACCACCATACCTCCTACGCATCTTCTTTGTCCACTTCCAGCTACTCTCAAGAGCTTTGTTCTAGTCTCACAAAGCATATATCCAAATTTGACGCGCTTTGGATCTCTGGAAGCCGAGATGTCGATGTTTTTGAGATCGCGACGAAGCGAACAACATGTTCTACGGAACATTAAGCGAGACATCATATAGAGCTTAGTACGTCCAATATTCTCACGAACGCCTGAGAAGCACAACCTTAAAGCGATAAACAACTTTACGCTCTGATACCGCCTAGAGGTATAAAAGGTCAACTCCCCTCTCCCTTTCGTTCTCTGACAAACCACCACATCTTCTTGGTTATCCTCTTCTTGGATTCAGACTTGCACTTGCCATCAGCTTCAGCTATCTTCATTTAAATCTAACAATTCGTCATCGTCATGGCCCAATATCGTAACTCTTTCTGGAATGGCCAAAAGTACGCCACCATTTTTTCTCTCATTTTTGTGGACAAATGCTGATATCAATGATTGGCGGACAGTGATCTCTCCGCTTACTACGGTTCTATGTACAGGGTGAAATCTTCGGTTGATTTGGTATCCCTAGAGCACAACTGGGGCTCGTACGTTTCCCCCTCTTTTCTTGTACTCTTTACTCATGTTCTCTCTGTGATGGCCAGTGCCTACGACGGGATCAAGAGGGTTCAAGCCAGCCATGATCTCAAATCCCTCGGTTTTCAAGTTACGACGCAAACGAGCCTCTCTCGTTCCTCTTCGTCTTCGACTGGTTGGGGAGACACGACCGACGACGAATCCTCGGGGTCTGACGACTCCGACTCCGATTGGGAGAGCGACGATGGGGACGACGAGTTTGCCAGACGTTTCACCTCTTCCTCTATCGGCAGCGCTCCAAGCTCAATCGCCAACACGACCGGTGGTAACGGTAACGTCATTGTCTCTACCTCCACTGTCGCCGATGGAACGGAAACTGCTCCTGTCTTGAAGAACGACAAGCACTTGGTCTTGGAGGATTCTGATTGGGAGGAGGAACTCGCCGTTGAGATCTCCAAGCAGGAGAAGTGATGGTAAGTTTTCTATTCCTTCCTAAAGGTCGATATTGACCAAGACTCTTTAGGAATAATACGACAATGTCGTTGGGATATACGAATGATACTTTTCGATATCTTTATTGGTGTCGAATATTCTTGTTCATATCTTCACTATCCTATCTACATTAATATATCATTTCTCTTCCCTATTTACTAACACTTTCGACTAACAATGCAATCGTTTCCTTCTTCGTTTCCTTCTTCGTCATTCTGCTCCAATGTCTTGTTCATCCACCATCTCTATCGACAACGTCGCTTTATCTACTTTTAATCTTTCGAAGATTCTTAAGTTATGATAAAGATGTTGTTGTAGCTACTTGGTATTGGGTCTGATAAATATAATATCTTGTTCTACTCTATATGTCGACGAGCGCTTGGTCCAGCCTCAGCTTATCGTGCATCCTTCTCCACTTTGCGCTCGCATCCTGCTCTTAGACTTCGGAATGTAGCCGAAGACAAGAATTCCCACAACAAAAGCATTTGCAAGAATTAGTTGACCTCACACCTTGCTTTCTTTCTGATAGCTACAAGTTTCCTTCCATCACCTCTTGAAGTAACGATATTCGAATTCTCGTCTCCAATTCGCACACTGACACGTCGCTGAGCTTTATAGCAACATATCCTGGCCGCAAACAGCGCGGACTCACTCTGTTGCTCCCGTCCTCCCTCAAGTTTGAGTCCCTAAAATGCGCCTCGAGCACTCACTGACTGACTTCATCCGTGGCCAAAACGCTTAGCTTAGCTTACCAACCAACATGAGCAGGATGGTGAATTATCACGATGATGCTTCGCTGACCTACATGGCCCTGCACGACTGGAGGTGGAAGCTTTCAGGGGCGTGTGCTCACGCCCCACTTGCTCTTGCGTCCATGGAAGTCCTTCCACCTGGCTTCTATTGATAATGGGAATTAATCTTCATTGTCTCTCAGTTGATTAGGAGACCATAGCGCGACTAAGACATAATTACAACCATGTCGTCTTCCCAACAACTCGCGCTGCCGCCCCAGCGTCCTGCAGACTCGTACCAGCATGCCATGAAGCAGTTAATCATCCTGCACAGCACCTATCTGGTCAGCGTTTCTCTGCAGCCTCAATCTGTCTATCGAGTCGAACTGACTTCAGATACCCAACAAAGGATGCAGTCACGCAAATCTATCGCATAGGCCGCCTAAGCACTCAGACGTCAAGGTATCCGATCAATAGGTACTCAGAATATGGTGGACTCGCCGGGCTGAGGCTGGAGCTCAAGAAGGTGGGGGAGAAGTGGGAACATTGTCTTCGGGATATCGAGCGGGTCATTGTAAGTTTCCCTCTCTCGCTCTTACCTTCTGTCATTTCCTTCGAAGAGCATTGATTTGAGCTCCTCATGTGCATCGCTCAAATCATTCAACGTTTCCTCGCATTTACAACATTCCTGATGAATATTACCTTCAGCTACACGCCCAAGCAGTCCTAGAAAGGGATTATCGACTCGCACAAGGAATTCCAGAGGAAGCCGAAGCAACCCTAGAGAGCAATACGATGGAA
>MU271823.1:0-15918 GCA_021432655.1 Atractiella rhizophila
GGGCAGAACGGTATGGAGGAAGTACGCCGCAGAGATGGGGATGGGGTTACTGCACTTCTCCCTAGCCGGTGGTACATTTTCTCTTCCCGCTTAGTTTCCTTAACAATAATAAAATGGTATCATCGATATGCAACAGGTTTCTCCTCTCCTCCACTTGTGACCATTCTCTCAGACTCATCCACCAACTATCTCACATCTCAAAAACCCCGAGCTGTGCTCCATCGATTATTGGAAACACTACAGTGGGTGTTGGACGCGATGGAGTTCTCGCTCGACCCTTCGAAGGACGGAGAAGAAGGAGGTAGAGCGTGGGAGGCCACTATCAGAGTCAGATTCTTGCACGAGGGGGTGAGGAGGAGCATAGGAAAGAGGAAAGAGTGGAAAGAAAGCGAAGAGGTACCTATCAATCAACTGTGAGAATCCTGTCTATGGTGCTCCTCTCGCTTCAGGAGGAGGAGCTCACGTATTGGAATTATGACAGACAAATGATCGCCACTCTGGGAAGCTTCTGCGTCGCAACTATTTGGAGCGTGGAACGCATTGGCATTCGTGTGAGCGACGAAGAGAAGGTGGCGTTTCTGGAGCTGTGGAAGGTTATTGGGTACTTATACCGTCTCTGCTCTCATCTGCTATTCTGTAAAACTGAAGAAATCTGCATAGCTGGTATTCTGGCGTCGACCCGATGCTCCTCACCACCTATTTTTCAGATTTCAAATCGGCGTCGACTTTCTTCCTCACCGCATCATACCACCTCTTCTCTCCTCCGTCAACTTCCAGCACAAGCACTGCAACCTCCAACCCTTCAACCTCTTCAGATTCATCAGACAACCCTACCCTGCGCATCCTCCGCGCCGTCTCGCATCAACCACCGACCTACTCTTCCTTCTTCTATCACGTGCAACTCTCCCGTCTCCTTCTTGGTAACGCCCTTGCCGACCGTCTGGCTCTCCCTCGCGTGCCTATCCGGGCTCGGATACAAGCAAGGTTGACGTTCCTCACGGCTCGCTTGTTTGTTGGTTTCGGACAGATGTGGAGAAAGGGATGGGAGGAGGAGAGGAGGGAGGTCACGTTGAAGGTGCTGAGGGTAGTGGTTGTGAATGTGTTTGGAGCAGGAAGGAGAAGTAGGTTTGAGAAGAGGGAGAGATATGAAGACAAACTTGGTGAGGGAGAGGGGGAGATGGAATATGACGCTGGAGAGGGAGGGAAAAGAGCTCGAGAATTGGTTAAACGCTATAGAAGATTGGTGGCGGAGATGGTTACTGTTTTGGGTGTGGGAGGCGCTGGACTAGCAATTTTAATTTTTAGATTGTCCAGATGGCTTAGAGTAAATCGCTTAGTATAGCATCTCTACCTTATTTATTCGTTTCGTTCTTCGACTTCAAGTTCAGTTATTGCAGTTTAGTCGGTGTTCATTAGCGAACAGTGTGATTGTATAGAATTACAAGTGCCAATGTGTAAACTGTGTACATCACTAAATACCTATACCTATAACTGAATCACAACTTGGCCGTGCGCGCGACTTTTTTAACACCTTCTAATTCAGAAGGTCCAGCGGTTTTCGTCTCTCGTACATCCTCTCCAATAAGAATAACGGTCACGGTGATCTGTTCGGCAGTTAGCAAGCAGCCAAACGGAAGCTTCAGAGCCGATGGAAGTAAGAAAACCTACATCGTCACGGTAGCGTCTTGACACTGGTGGAGGAATGGACAAAAGTGCCCTGACTTCCTTATCCACACCTCCAAGAGCGTTTCTAATCAGATGAGTCCCGAGATGTTCATCCTGGAAGACCCATCTTTGCTTCTTCTCCTTGCCCGAACCACTATGCGGTAGGGACGCCTTGTCCCCTTCTTCCTTCGGACCCGTTACGCGCTCCAAAATACTCGCCGTTGTCTGCACACCTTTCAGTCCGTCTAACCACCCTCCCACCAACGCCACAATCTCCTCATTCGACAGGCGATCGTAAAGCCCATCCGTAGCGAGGACAACAAATCGTCGATCTCGTTGACTTGGAGTCCGGCGGGAAAGAAAGGAGAAGGGGGACTCCTTCTCTTTGTCGTCCCCAGGAGGTGTTGGAGGTGCAGCAACAGAGACGGTGACTACCTCCGGAACAGGCGTGACGTATGGAGGGGTGCGATAGAATGAAGGGACCCCACGTGTGGTGTCCGGTAGGATAGAGGAAAAGGTCTTCACTAATCGCTCTTGTACTCCAAGCGGCCACTGCAAATCGTATTCGACAACAAAAGTGATATTAGCAAGCATGAAAGGAGCAAGAGGGAAAGCAAACCTTGTATCGGCAATCTCCTAATGCTCTCGTCGGTTCAAGGCTACCCAAGACCCTCCCCCGTCTCACTACCGTCTCAGCTTCTGACGCTGGATGTTCCGAACGCATCCTGACTCAAATAATTAATAATCAACATCTGTACCATGAACAAATCGTACCGAATAGCCTCCTTCTCATTCCTCCCTGTCTGATCTTCACTCAACACCTCCAACCTCCATGTCCCCTTCCTTCCTTTTGAATCCATCGCATCCGGTTCCCAGGTACCCATAACAGCTCTGGAGTCCCCAGACACCGCAACGTGCAGCCTGTGCACCTGTGCCATTAGCTTGCAATGTTGGAACTTTGAGATAAGCGTACAGGTCTTTACTGGAATCCAGGTAGGCAAGCAGTGAGCATGACCCACTGAAAGCAGGTCGAAGGGCAGATAAGACCTCTTCTTCCCTCCCAGACCCAATCACCAATTCTTTCCGGTTCTCGTACTGTTTCAAATAATCCAATGGCTTAGTACGGATCTCATCGTCCAACTCTATAGTCGACAATTTAACAAGCGACAACATCGCAGGGGGACAACTGACTTTGAAAACCGTTCTTCATAGCTTGAGAAACGATCGAAGGACTTGAATCGAGCAAAGCGAGCTGTCCAACATCAAGCGGAGGAGTAGACTGTCCCAATTTGAGGATGGACCAGAGGAGGTTGAGACTGGAGGAAGAATCTCCTCCTTTCCCGCTCTCTCGCAAGAATTGGTCCAAATATTCTGGAGAGCCGTTGAACACTTGTTGGAGCTCCTTTGCTACAAACGGGACGAGTCGAGTGGAAAGGAGTTTGGAAGTGTGAGGACCTGTATGTTTATTATCAGAGAAAGCGACATTGGCAAGGGGTGAGCCGACCGGAATGACCGTCAAATATTCCCCTGATACAGAAGAGTTGTAGGCATTAGTTGTCCATAGGCGCGAGTGTAGCACATACCAGAAACATAAGTCGCCCTGGACGCTGCTGCCGGGGGAGAAGGTGGATGGTGGACGGGAGATGAGAGTGGAGACGTAGGCGTCTTCGATTGGGGAGTTCGAGGATACAGAAGCAGTGTCCCATCCTAAACAACGTAAAGTATAAGTTAATGTGAGCGGAATGATTTCAGGTGCGCAATTCCAGATGAAAACATTGTCCAGGATTCATTTTGTCATTGTCAACGACAGCATCCTTGACTGTAGTGCAAAGCTCCTTAAGAAAGGAAATAAGGACTATCGAAACGTAAATGAAATGGAAAAGGGACGGCACTCCTCCACCCTCATCCACAACCCTCGCAATACACTAGCAACAGAAACGACTTACGTCGAACCCTATTCCCTACTCGATTAACCTCCCACGTCTCTTCTCCCTCCCTCAATTTCTTCTCCGCTTCCTCTCTCCCCAACATCCTGACCTTTCTGTCCACGGGCACCACCTTCCCGTTCACTTTCGCAGGCACCGAAATGGTAAAGAACTCTTCCAAGTCCTTGTCATTTTTCATCGTCTGTGGCGCTTTGTAACGCGTGTATATCCAGTATGATACGCCTGATAATGCTGTTAATCCGAGGAATAGGGATACGCTGGATAACGGAGAAGGTGTGGGCTTTGGTTTCGGTTTCAGGGATGTGTCGGATGACGCCTGGGGAGAAGAGGTAGACGCGTACGATGCGCGTGGAAGTAGACGCACTGCAGCTGTGGAAGCAAAGGAGGAAGAGTTGAAGCGAACGGGTCGCTTGGAGAGGAGGGAACGAGAAAGCATTTGGTCGTCTGCCTTGCGCGATATTGACGCATTCAACATTCAACATTCAGCAATGTGGATCCCAAGATCATGGTAATACCTAACAGTGATAATGAAAGCAACTTTTGCAGCAAAGAATCTAAGGACCAGCATTTTATTTGATACACACAAGATATTTCATCTGTACATTGCATTTTCCTTCCCCTTTTAAATTCTTGTCACTAAATACTCAATGATTTGATTGTCCTTTTTCACGTTTGTACCACTCAGATCCTCCTTCCAATCTTCATTCCCACTCTCACCTGCACCAAATCGATGACCATTAGAAACTAGTTACGAAAGGCATGAAATGGAGATTCAGACTCACCAAAGTCTCAATACACTGCTTGCTATTATCAATCAAGTCCTGATCAAACTGTACCGTATTCTTCTCAAAAACGATAACAATAGTCGAACCACCGAAAGCAAAATAACCAGTCTAATGTCCATCAGCGAAAGAGTGTGTCAGTTCAGGAGGTTCTGGCGGCAAAGGAGGGGAAGGAGGGGAAGGAGCGCACCTCATCACCACGCTTAATGTGGTCGCCTTCTTTGGCTGTCATACAGATGCTTCCCACCTACACCGAGAGAATCAATCAGGAGAAATCAGGGGAATGCGACGAAGAAAACGCACAAGCATCGCTCCGATGTGACACACCATCACTTGGCCGAATTGGGGGGATTGGATAGGCATGACGAGCCTGACATTTTCACCGTAGACATCAATGCTGTAAAAGCACACGTCATTAAGTCATGTCAAAGCATGTCGAGGAGGAAATCATACGCCGAACGAATAGCCATAGGGTTAACAGTATAATACTGCCCTGCAATCTTCACCTGCGGTCCAATAACGCCATCAACTGGTGAATGATAGCGATGATAGTCTTGCGGTGCAAGCCTAAATATGACTAACGCCCCTCCTTCATACTTGCTCAATCCATCCTTGAACTTATCGCCAAACAAGCGACCAAGGCTGAATTCCCGACCCTTGATCCACAGGTTCGTAGCATCGTTAATGGTGGGGAAGACCATGCATCTACAATCCGCACCAGAGACAAGGATATTGGGATTGTCTGGCTCGTCTACGGGGCGGGCATCCGGCTTGAGCTTGCGGTAGAAGAACTCGTTGAAAGTCTCTGTGTTAACACAAGAAAAAGAATATGAGGAAGTTGATCATAACATATGGGATGAGCAGAGAGACGCACTGAAACTAGGTAGGGGATCTAGCACCTCGTTCATATCGAGATTGTGGAAGGCAATGAAGGCTTCAATGCCTTTCGCAGACTCCGGATCGTCGTACTTGATACCTTGCTTGAATGACATCGACTCCAACATGTTGCGGACTACAATCAGAGACCGTCAGAGCTCGAACTAGTACGTAGACAGAAAGATACGTACTCCTCGCTCCCTCCATCCGGTTGGAGCCCAGCCCTTTGTAAAGCAATCTGATACCCAGACGAACATAAACTTGCATTTTCTCCTCCAGCAGTTGACCAGTCCTTCGGTCTTGAACAATGATATTGGCATTATTCTGGACACATTCGTTAACAGCATATCATGAAGGACGAGGAGATGACTTACAGCTCCCAAACGATAACTTCCAGAGGATACCTTGCTGATGACTTTGGTAAACCACTTCCGATGAGCCTGAGAAGCTGTGACGAAGTTGCCGACCATGATCTTGTCGACAGTCTTCCAATCCTGACTTGCACAAATGGCGAGATGAGTGACAATGTCCAATTCAGCTTTCGAGTTGAGCCTGGGCTTCTGACACAAGGGGCAGAATTTGATGTTAATGACTCGTTCGACAGAATCATCGGCCTCGTCAGCAGAAGAGGACAAGCCCTCGTTCGAAGTGGAAGAAGAGGTCGAATCCTGTCGGAGGTGCGGTTGATTGGGGGGAGCTTTAAGTGTCTCTCCCGTCGCAGCATTGACGATCTCCTCTCCTGCATTCAACGGCCTCAAACTTGCGCTCGTATCAGTCGCATTAGACGCCTTCAGCTCCTCCACTGCCGAAGCATTTCTCAGCTGCTCGCCAACGTAATCCAACTGCTGCCTTTCGAACTCCGGGGAACCAGTGACCTGTCCAAATCCGCCAGGATTGTTCACGTCCGGAGTCTGAAGTCCAGATTCGAACGCATCGTTGTCGACAGGTCTCTTCTCGTTATTTGGTTTCGCGATCTGCTCCTCCAGACAGATGATGAGCTCGTCCACGGTCAGCGAGTCACTCTCGCTCTTGCCAAACCGGGTGAAGAAAGTGGTAATCGTGTTCTTGGACAAAGTAGAACCGAGAGCGTCGAGCATGGAGAACAATTCAACGTAAGAGATGGTGCCAGAATTGTCGATGTCATATTGCTTGATCCATTGGCGCCAAAACTGTTGACGGAGGGCCTCGTATGGCGTAAACTTCGCTCTGATCTTAAGTTTCGGGGACGATTTTTCCATATCGCTCTTGATGGTGATAGGAAGCGTGAACTCCTTAAAGTCGTCCCCAACGAGGGAATCGCCTTTGACGGGGAACAGTCCGGTTTCGAGGCTCGGCTTGGAAGCGATTGAGAGGAGTTCCGACAGGTCAAGTTTAGTTTCTCCAATCGAATCATTCGAGGTCAGCTTGTCCCAGTCGAAGATGTTGTAACAGATTTGATACTTGGATTCGGCGCGCTTAACGTGAAAAAAGAGTTTTTCACCCCACGTTGGGTTAAGGGAATGCCGTATGACACGCGTCCTAAAGACTTTCTGACCAAAAGAGATAATAACGAAGGGGTCCATGTCGAAACCAGTGCGCGTCACTAAAATCACAAGGTCATCAACTGTGACATACAGCAACAAATGGTAGGCAACTTACTATTCTTATAACGTGGCAAATCGTCTGCTCCCTTGATTTCCAAGAAGACCAAACCGAGCACATCGTCCGCTCCTCCAGACTGGAAAGTGTACGCTCCATCCCTACTCTTCCTCGACTTCTTCTTCTTCTTCTTCCCCTTTCCCTCCGTCGGCGGCGCGACCTGATCCGCACCAGGTTCTGTCGCCTTCTTCCTCCCGGGGACGAACTTGAGCCTCTTCTTTTCCGTCGAAGGAGTCGTTGCTCCCGAAGGTATAGGAGTGGATACGGACGATGGGACGTCAGAACTAGTATCGACTTCGAGATTGGATGCCGAGGTGGTACGAGAAGGAGAGACGATTTCGAGGCCGCTGTTCCCCTGCGCATGAATCCAGGTAGAGGAAGAGTCGTCTTCCTCGTCGCCGTCACCGCAGGCTGTTGAACTTCGGGAGCAGCGACGACTTTAGCTTCAGCAGGCTGAGGTGTCTTATTGAAATACTCGTCAAGTTGTTCCGCGATATCTTCCTGGGCGTCACTCTCTTCCGCGCTCTCTTCTTCCTCCTCATCATCGCTTTCCGAATCGGAGCTGCTACTGTCGCCAGGTTGACCCATTCCTATCCCTTTAGCCATTTCTTCACCTCTCACTTCTCCAGCGACGGTTCCAAAGGATTGTTCTGGCGGATGAAAGATAGCTCTATCCTCCTTCGACATTCTCCGATCGATGCTTTGATCCATCGCTCGCTTGAAGAAAGCAGCGAGTTCGGCCTCTTTGGATTGAGGGAGCGGTTGGATATCCAACGGCAGACTCTTCTCGATCGAGGCTGGAGGAGGAGCGTTCGGAGTGCCGGGACGAGACCGATTTGGATGAGGACGTCGCCAGTGACTGAACCCTTGCTTCCGGACCTCGTTGAATAAAGCGGAGCCCAGAACGGCTTCACAACAACAACGTAAGCGTGTGGAAGAACGGTGGGGGGGAGGACTACATACCACGTTCTTCTCGTTCAACAGTCCGACGGGAGGAAAGTCATCCTCGACGCTGTGAGCGTCCTTCTGCTTCCTCCAGCTCTTGCCTACTCCTCCGAACCAACTTTCGAGCCCGAAACTGACTTCTCCCAAATAATCCTTCTTTGATAGCATATCCTTATCCCACATTACCAATTCGATCCTCTCCCGGTCCAAGAACTCGACGCTGTCCCAAATAGGGACGACCAACTTGGCATCGTGAGTGTACGAAGCGACACGATTCGCGAGCGGCGTGGACGTGACCGCGGGAGTAGATGAGTTGACAGGGTTGGACCATACCGGATTGAGAGTTTTGCTGATCGATGGAGATTGAGACTTTGTTTTCCCAAATCTGAGGACGACATAAGGATCAGAATACCCGTTCCTGTCCTTCGCCAGCAGGTTTCTCGCGCCACTGACGATGACGACCAGGTTCGCGATCGGAGGTTTGCTAGCATCGATCGTCGAGAAGATGTCAGCTCTGAGAGTGGCTATCGAGGCGGTACCCCTCAGATTCCTAGGCGTCACTTTCTTCCCAATCTTCTTCGCCTTTCCCGCACTCGCGCTCGCCAAATTCGCACCGCCCTTTCTAATCTTGGGGCTCGGGAGCGCAGACAATTTGGTCGGCAAGTTCGTCAATGCGTTGGGTACGAGACGTTGGAACGAGAGGCGCTTCCCTCCGTTCTTGCCCTCAGTCAACGGCGTGGAAGCACTCGTCGGCGTCGGCGTGCTGTCCGAACCTGGAGAGAGCGGAACAGGTGAGGTAGTGGATACCAAGGGTGAGTTGGACGGCGCGGGAACGTTGGGAGGCGCGTCCGAGATGGAGAGTGATGGCACGGGAGGCTTGGAGGGTGCCATGACGGTGGTCGATGTTGGGGAGTTTCTGGACGAATGTCTTGTCAGAAAACAACTCTGGCAGTCGATTCACCGGAAATCTAAAGGACGAGCTGACAATGATGCACAAAACCGCGGCGTTGATAGAACACACGAATCCCAAATGTAATCGGAAAGAAGTGCTCACCACAAACTGCTACCTCTTATAACTTTCCAAGAATCACGGACAAACGTTGCCTTGTGAACAGTTGTAAATACGATGAAGGAGCCAATCCGGCGTTGATGGAGGCTGTCCCTGTCGAATCTGCGGTATGGGGGAGAACCAGAGAGGCTGGGCGTGGAGTATGAGCGTGCAGGGGACGAGATGGTGAGATCACTTGGAGCTGTGATGGTGCAGGTATTTATCTGTTCCCTCTTGCGGAATAATCCGATTCGGATATGACGTGCGTGGGTATATCTTGATCTCTGCCTTTCTAGGAAATCACCGACCAGCCAACCCAGAAGAGACTGCAAGGGTGAAGGAAACAGCAATAGCTATAAGACACCATGATTCTGCTCGAAGACTCCAACATGCTCATCACTGGTTCGTTCTTCTAGTCCTTCTGCCGTTCCAGTGCCATTCTGATCCCAATAATACCAGACTTCCTCACGGAGAAGTTCAACAAGTCAGTCCCTCTGAGTCGCAGCAGCAGCGCCTAATCGCCATGACACAGGCCAGGGTCCGTAGATCAAGCATTTGTAGACTTCGACGGTGTCCGATACCACCTCTCCACTCCTCACACGAAGAACACGCTCGTGTTATCGATCGACATTCGGTGTTGGCAGGAGTTGCTCGCTTATGGAGCCGAGGAAGTAATCAGGAGGGAATATGGCAACTGGATCACTGATACCGAAGAAGGATACTGTCTCAGTCTCAAATTTGATGTGGATGGCATTCCGGCGGAGGGAGGTGCGTCCATCTATTCCGCTTGGATGATGGGATGGTTGGATTGAGGCGACATGCATTTAGAGGAGCGGACGAAGTTGATTCACTCCCTTTCTCAACTCAAGCGCTCCGCCATGGCAGCACCGTTTGAGCGTGCCTTTGCGCTACAGAAGCAGTTCGAGTCCTCACCCTCACCTCCGGGCGAACCACCAAAGATGTCGGAGTTGATGCAGATCCATTATCGGTATGTCGTTCCCTCCATCATCCTCATCCTGGGCAGAGAAAGGCCTGACTGAAGATGATGTTTGACAGACCGGAAGAAGCAATTTATGTCCAAGCCTCGCAGGATCGTGTGACCGTGTTCTTCAGCACCATCTTCAAAGAAGAGACGGATCGAATTTTCGGCAAAGTGTTCCTCCAAGTCTGTCTCCCTCTCCTTCTTCAGCTACATCTTTAACCCCCGTCCTGCACTAGGAATTCGTAGACGCGCGTAAGACCCCCAGTCTGCAAAGCGCACCTCAAGTCCTCTACTCGAACCGGGAGCCCCCGCTCGAAATCAGGCACCTTCCAGGCCTCTCGACGTCCGAAAACGTCGGCTACGTAACCTTCATCCTCTTCCCCCGTCACTACAACACCCCCTCCCAGGCCGCGAACACGATCTCGCAGATCCAACTGTTCAGGACTTATTTGCACTATCACCTGAAGTGCTCGAAGGCTTATATGCAGAGCAGGATGCGATCCAGAGTCGCCGAGTTCTTGAAGATCCTTAATAGGGCTAAACCGGAGACGCAGACCAAAGAGAAGAAGACAGCCACGTACGTTCTTTTTCTTTTTCTTTTCTTATCGTCCACGGATGGAATCTAATTATGCTTATCCGTGGATGTAGCGGGAGGACGTTCGTGCGTCGGTAAATGTGGAGTGGTTCGCAGATTGTTCAAGTTGTAGAGAAGAAAAGACCGTGTGCCATAGCGATTTGACTTGACCTGTATCTCACTCCTTCCTCCTTACGAACGGACGGTTGGAGATAAAATGAAAAATTCACATGCATTATGAATCTAAGTGGGGTTTGAAGGGAAGTTCAAAAGCGAGTAATAAGTAATAGAACTGTCCATAGAAGGAGGATCAAAGAAGAACAACATCAAAAGGCAGAGAAGGAAGGAGGCGGGATTAAAATAGCCAAGAGCATCCATCATCCATATGATATGCGTCAGTCTACTCTCAAAGAGCAATCCAAGCCCCTCCAACTATACCTGCGAGGGTCAAAACCAAACCAGCGAGTAATCCCTTGACATTGTTCCCTACAGCGGCGGAATCCTCATCGTCCACCTCCGAGAACTTGCCAAGCTGATCCAATCCCAAGCTGGCAAACGCCTGGGTGTTCGTCCCAACTGCCTGTGAGGCATGGCTGGAGAGCGAACCGAGGTAGGAGGATAGGTCAATGATCGTGCCTGCGGGAACGGGGGAGGGGACGAATGTCTATATCATATTTCGTTGAGTGAGTTGAAGGAAGAAGCGACGGGAAGAGGGGACGAACGGGTGATACCCATGTCGTTACGAAGGGCTAGGTATTGAGAGGGTGAGAGGAGAAGGAGAGGATGAGAAGCGTGCGTACAACCGATACGCCGGCTGAGAGATACCAAGCTGTGGTAGGAACTCGTCAACGTCCAGTCCCAGTTTCAGACGACAAGCCTAGGAAAAACTCACTGGTCCGCGGCGCTGTGGGAGTCGTGGTATCACCAGCTCCTCCACCAGGTGCAACACTGTCCACCCATCCACGCATCCATCCAGGAATGATGAGCTTCATTCTTCGACCCATCAAATATGAGGAGAACATAGGAGACGAACCCTCCATTATCCTGTGCGCGTACTTGGATCACCAGTAGGACTGCAAAAAGGAGGAGGTGTAGGAAAGGAAAGGAGGTGATTCGTGCCATGCCGTCGCTTCGTAACCTGGATAGCAAAGTAACGAACAAATCGTCTGGTCGATGATGTTCTCCAAATGACAACGACAATGCCGAGTTCGCAGGTTGATTTCGGTTGATGTGTGATCATGATGCAGCTTGATGTCGTTTAATGCGAACCAAGCAGCAATGATAACGGGACAAGGTTAAGCTCGAATGCGGGGCCCCACGTATAAAAGAAGGCCTCGCGCACTGCGGAGTGTTGCCACCTCCCCCTGCTTGCTAGCCAACGATTGCAGCTTTATTGCAGCTTAGATCTCCAACCGTTTAGAAAATGGTCTTCCAACTTCTCTGTGCGCTTTCTCTTCAGCAGATCGTTTGGACTGGTGACTGACGGATCGCAACGATGACACAGCTCACAATCCCGCACTTATCCCCCTTTTTGGGGCAGTCGTACGTTTTTCTTCTTCTCCGTCGATGGTTTGATATTGGAAGGATGAAACTAAGGGTCGTGATAGGGTCTTGGATTGGCGCTTGGTGGTGCCACCGCTGTACATTATTTGAAGAACAAGTATGTTCCTTCTATTTTTCCCATCTGTCCATTCGAGATGTGTGCTGATAGACTTGATCGAATAGCCCAGACGTCGTTGTCAATAAACGTCAGAACCCGCAACCTTGGAACCGGGTGAAGCAAAGCGAAAACACGAAGGTCAGTCCGTCTCCATCCTGCGCTCACAGCGATGAAAGAAGACGGAGCATATTCTGATGAGTGGGATGGCAGTTCTTTTCCTGGAATCCCGACTTCTGGAAAGCGCGTGCTGAAGCCGTCGACCCTCGACGTGCTTTCTTGGAGGAGGACGAGTTGGCGACGGGGAAGAAAGTGAGCGAGAAGGCGAAGGAGCTGTATGAGAGGCATAGGGGGAGGTATCGGCTGAATGAGAAGAATGATGAGTGAAATGACTGTGCGATCCTTGGACGGTTTGTGTTTGAGGTATGGTCTGTGGAGGAGTGGAGGCGTGGTGCGTTTGGTCAGTGATTGGTGAAGTGTTTAGGTCTGGTGGTGATGTAGGTGTACAACTGTCATTTTTGAATTTATGTATGGTTATTGAACTCATCACCCACCTGTACACACAAGTAAGTAAGGTAGTGCTGCGATTGCTAAGAACGAAAACTTGATATCGTTTTGTTTTGTATGGATGATTGTTTTGTCGGCAACGGAGCAGGGCAAGCCGATAAGTCGCTCGAATATTCGACAGATCAGCGGGCGATCCACGAATCTGTATCTCCATCTCACCCAAGCGGCCGGGCGAAAGAGCAGCTGTCTCCAAGACAAGAAAAAAGAAAAAAGATATAAGGAGCTCGAAAATTCGACGCGCTGGAGAAACGCGTTGCGACGTGATCGAGGCAGGTGGCGAAGGCCAAACAGACGCCGAACTTGGCCAACGCCAACACAACAAGCCAGAATCCCAGAACATCGAACCTCCCGTCCGACTATAAAAGGTAAAGGTACAAACAGCTGCCCCAGCGGAAGAACGCGTAGAATAGCGAGATGGACTTTGGCTTGGATCTCCAGAGCGACTCTCCACCCGCCAAACGTGCCCGACTCTCCTCACCGTCCCCTCAGACCCGGACAGCAGCGACAACAGGCCAGCCATCCTCTGGAGTCCCGACGATATCACTCTCCCCTGCTTCCTCGTACGCTTCCCAACGTACGGCTTTTCAAACACCAGGACATATCACTTCTTTTTCGTATTCTCCCAACCGCGAACTCCTCCTAGGTCCACGGAAGAATGAGGCGTTGCGTCCCATCGCGAAGCGGACCGTGGGAGCTGATGTGGATTTCGATCTCAATAGAGGGTACGAGCAATGTGTTTGGCGGGAGGAAGGGGAGGGGTTGTTGGTGGATGAAAAAACAAGCCTCGCAGGATCGTGTGACCGTGTTCTTCAGCACCATCTTCAAAGAAGAGACGGATCGAATTTTCGGCAAAGTGTTCCTCCAAGTCTGTCTGCCCTCTCCTTCGTCAGCTACATGTTTAACCCCCGTCCTGCACTAGGAATTCGTAGACGCGCGTAAGACCCCCAGTCTGCAAAGCGCACCTCAAGTCCTCTACTCGAACCGGGAGCCACCGCTCGAAATCAGGCACCTTCCAGGCCTCTCGACGTCCGAAAACGTCGGCTACGTAACCTTCATCCTCTTCCCCCGCCACTACAACACCCCCTCCCAGGCCGCGAACACGATCTCGCAGATCCAACTGTTCAGGACTTACTTGCACTATCACCTCAAGTGCTCGAAGGCTTATATGCAGAGCAGGATGCGATCCAGAGTCGCTGAGTTCTTGAAGATCCTTAATAGGGCTAAACCGGAGACGCAAACCAAGGAGAAAAAGACGGCCACGTACGTTCTTTTTCTTTTCTTTCGTCCACGGGTGGAATCTAATGATGATTATCCGTGGATGTAGCGGGAGGACGTTTGTTCGTCGGTAAATGTGGAGT
Source organism: Atractiella rhizophila (assembly GCA_021432655.1). Taxonomy (NCBI): domain Eukaryota; kingdom Fungi; phylum Basidiomycota; class Atractiellomycetes; order Atractiellales; family Hoehnelomycetaceae; genus Atractiella; species Atractiella rhizophila. The sequence continues at coordinate 14,039 of MU271823.1, forward strand.
GATTCGCAGATTGTTCAAGCTGTAGAGAAGAAAGACCGTGTGCCATAGCGATTTGACTTGACCTGTATCTCACTCCTTCCTCCTTACGAACGGACGGTTGGAGATAAAATGAAAAATTCACATGCATTATGAATCTAAGTGGGTTTGAAGGGAGTTCAAAAAGCGAGTAATAAGTAATAGAACTGTCCGCAGAAGGAGGATCAAAGAAGAACAACATCAAAAGGCAGAGAAGGAAGGAGGCGGGATTAAAATAGCCAAGAGCATCCATCATCCGTACGATATGCGTCAGTCTACTCTCAAAGAGCAATCCAAGCCCCTCCAACTATACCTGCGAGGGTCAGAACCAAACCAGCGAGTAATCCCTTGACATTGTTCCCCACGGCGGCGGAATCCTCATCGTCCACTTCCGAGAACTTGCCAAGCTGATCCAATCCCAAGCTGGCAAAGGCCTGGGTGTTCGTCCCCACTGCCTGTGAGGCATGGCTGGAGAGCGAACCGAGGTAGGAGGATAGGTCGATGATCGTGCCTGCGGGAACGGGGGAGGGGACGAATGTCTAGATATCATATCCCGATAAGTGAGTTGAAGGAAGAAGCGAACGGAAGATGGGACGAACGGGTGATACCCATGTCGTTACGAATGGCTAGGTATTGAGAGAGGTGAGAGGAGAAGGAGAGGATGAGAAGCGTGCGTACAACCGATACGCCTGCTGAGAGATACCAAGCTGGGGTAGGAACTCGTCAACGTCCAGTCCCAGTTTCAGAGGAAAAGCCTAGGAAAAACTCACTGGTCCGCGGCGCTGTGGGAGTCGTGGTATCACCAGCTCCTCCACCAGGTGCAGCACTGTCCACCCATCCACCCATCCATCCAGGATTGATGAGCCTCCATTCTTGGACGCATCAAATATGAGGACAATGATGAGACAAACCCTGCATCATCCTGTGCGCGTACTTGGATCACCAGTAGGACTGCAAAAAGGAGGAGGTGCAGGAAAGGAAAGGAGGTGATTCGTGCCATGCCGTCGCTTCGTAACCTGGATAGCAAAGTAACGAACAAATCGTCTGGTCAATGTCGATGATGTTCTCTAAATGACAATGCCGAGTTCGCAGGTTGATTTCGGTTGATGTGTGATCATGATGCAGATCGATGAAGTTTAATGCGAACCAAGGCAGGAGTGATAACGGGACAAGGTTAAGCTCGAATGCGGGGCCCCACGTATAAAAGAAGGCCTCACGCACTGCGGAGTGTTGCCACCTCCCCCTTTGCTAACCAACGATTGCAGCTTTATTGCACGCCTGAGCAGCTTAGATCTCCAACCGTTTAGAAAATGGTCTTCCAACTTCTCTGTGCGCTTTCTCTTCAGCAGATCGTTTGGACTGGTGACTGACTGATGGCGACGATGACACAGCTCACAATCCCGCACTTATCCCCCTTTTTGGGGCAGTCGTACGTTTTTCTTCTTCTCCGTCGATGGTTTGATGTTGGAAGGATGAAACTAAGGGTCGTGGATGTGATAGGGTCTTGGATTGGCGCTTGGTGGTGCCACCGCTGTACATTATTTGAAGAACAAGTATGTTGCTTCTCTTTTCCGTTTGTCCATTCGAACTGTGTGCTGATAGACTTGATCGAATAGCCCAGACGTCGTTGTCAATAAACGTCAGAACCCGCAACCTTGGAACCGGGTGAAGCAAAGCGAAAACACAAAGGTCAGCCCTTCTCCATCCCGCTCTCATTGCTATGAAAGAAGACGGAGCATATTCTGATGAGTGGGATGGCAGTTCTTTTCCTGGAATCCCGACTTCTGGAAAGCCCGTGCTGAAGCCGTCGACCCCCGACGTGCTTTCTTGGAGGAGGACGAGTTGGCGACGGGGAAGAAAGTGAG
>MU271825.1:0-21432 GCA_021432655.1 Atractiella rhizophila
TGTCAGGAGGATTGAGAACTCCTAAAGACCATCGAGGTATCTGAGGCTGATATCCATCTTCCTTTTGCGTGGGAGAGGAGGAGGGAGTCTTTCTCTGGAATAGTGACGAACGCTTCTTGGGAGAAACAGCTGCAGTTTCAGGTGGAGAAGCAGCTTGCCCCGAGTCTTGAGGAGACATTTCTAATTCTGATACGTCGAGACGAATACGTAGCGATCGTTCTCACACAGTGTTGCGATTTCGTGAATGATAACAGTCCTGGCTTAAAGATCCAAGTTAGCAGATCGCAGCCATAGATGTATTTTGCGTTCGGATAGCGCATCATAGGTGTGCTGTAACAAAGGTCATGACACCAAGATTACCGTGTCATTTTCGATCTGAGCAAGAAAAAGGTTTTGATGCGTGATCTGTGCCATCGATATGCAGCTCTATCACAGTTTGCTTGACGTTGCCTCTCAAGCTCTCAAGGCGCCACACCACAGTGGAACCCATAGAAGACAGAAATACACACCCAAATATATATGCCAATAACAATGTTCCAGCTCTACCAAGGTATCTTCAATGGCCCTTTGTTGGAGCGACCTGTTTAGGCTGGTGCAGGTAAGGTGGAACTAGGTATAAGTGGGATGGGAGGGGTCGTTATTATATCGTTCTCTAGTAATCGAATGACACCGTCAGACCCAGAGAAGCCACTTGAGACCGTTGCTGGACCTGAGAAGCCCCTGAGAACCTCTGAACAGATCCCGATCACTGGCTAACACGACGCTAATAATGGGATGCAGAATTCCGACCGCCCTGTAACTCCCGGAATGCTGAATGCTGATGTGGTCAGTTGGCTGAGGATGGAGGATGCATGTTTACAGTACTATCTAGCAGTGAGGTAGATTGTCATGAACAATCCTAGTTATTTTGGACTTTCATTTTTGCAAGCTCGAGGTGACGGAGGGATTGATGCACGGAGTTGTAATTATATCCAGTAAATAGACGTCGCACTGGAGAACGGGTTTCATTATGGCAATCAGCGATTTTTCATTCCAGAGCTATGAGCGTAGGGGCTAAAAACGTAATGAGTAACAATCTGTAAGGTCGGGGTAGGGTGGAAAACACACTATGCACTCAAATCTATTTCAACGTAATCGGTCTGAGACCTGTCGAGTTTTGCACCGACTAAAACTCGTTCCCCACCAGCTTCCAGCGTATCCACGATGGAGCCTCTCGCTACAAAGAGTCTCAGTCTTTGTTGGGTAAAAAAACAGGTATTCACTTCTTCTGCGTCGTTGCTCTAACCAAGTAGCAACAACACCAATGCCTATGGTCCATAGCACCGAGAATGTGCTGAAGGTACCTGTAACCTATTGTTCGTGATGTGATAGGTAAGCTGACAAGCTAGCTTACCGATGAAGACGCTAGAAATAAAGGTTCCCGTTGGTTTTCTTCGGAAGATAGGACAGAGATAGTTGTGAAAGATGACAGCAGGGTACACTTTCTGTGATAGCGGTAACTCAATAGACCCCTTGATTCCAGCTAGAGATCTCTCGTCAAGTTGAGCAATAATAGAGTGGCAACTTACAACTGACGGCCTGCAAGAAATTTTCCACCCAGGTTGTTGGGCTTATCCCAAGTCTCCAGCTTGGCCTCGACTGTCCAGCTTGCGAAGGATCGACCCTCAATATACTAGTGAAGGCAGTCGCATTTGTAAAGATAAGGTCTCTCGTCCCATGCCCCAAATCAAAAAGAGCAGCTTGGTGCAAGGCGTTGAAGTAATTCATAACAGTAACATTGAACGCGTCGAGATAGCCTCCCATGGTCGCCGAAGGATTTAAGTTGTCATCTGTGAGCTGCTCAGCGCCGAAGAGCTCTCCAGTTCGAACTTCTGCAGAACCCACAAGACGAAGCGAGGAAGCCGTTTCGTTGCATGCAATTCCAGATAAAAAGCACTCTGGCCAGAAGCGCAAGTGGATTTTCTGCAGCCCCGTCCTTGCGGCAGCGTCAAAGCTAGAAGAGATGGCCCCGAGGAAATCAAAAGAGAGACCGTCGAGGACAAAGAGGATCTGGGTACGAGCTGGTGTCCCACGGTTATCTCGAAAGACAATGAGAGAATCTTCGGACTGGTCATCGATCAAGACCCAGTTTGACGTTGCGGCTATCCAGAACGGGAAAGGATGTGTGCAGTGCATTTGAAGCTGGTTACATGAAAATGGATGAGCAACTGCACCTTCTTCACGATGGTCCTACCTTAGTATCGATCCGCTGTTGATTAAGGTCGATTGATCCATAAACCTCCGAAATGTAACAGTCATTTCCCAAAGGGTTGTTGCCATAGACAGCAGAACTGGCATCGGGACTGGTGTTATCCGTTAAAGCTTCAAGGATGCTCCAAGTGAAGACACTTTGGTTCGTTCGAAAAGAGTCTCCGGTCTCTGTCTCCATCAGCCTCCTTGTCACAGTAGTAAAGAAGCAAAGACACACGTAAGCTGTAAAGATCACAATTCCCTGCAGTCCTGCCAAAAACTCTGCCATCTCCCCACCAGTAGGACTCTCGATCATCCGTCACATTGGGATCAATTTTGTTGATTGAAACGGATTCGTATCCTGTTGTCCTTGTCAGTCAGCCCTATCACTCATCCCATTTGTACCTTGAAGGATAACTATAACGTAACAGTTAAGCCTTTTCATAACGAAGGAATGATGAACGAACCGTTGGTCAGCGCAATGCCAACGAGTGAGGTGATAGCAAGAATAACAACGACCGGCGTGAAATAAGGAAGCGTAAATGGCTCCGTCTTTGTCCAACCAAACTGATAGGTGGGGATGTATTTTCTCATCCTACAAGCAGAATAATTGTCAAGTTATACAAACTGAAAAGCGAATTCGTTCTCTTGAGGCTCTCAAGACCATCAACCGATCTACGGCTATGTTCCCTTGCAAGCTCAATGCCACCGCCAAGACCCACAACTTGACGCGAAAGCTCTCTCAGAGTGACAAAAGTGGTTCAGGGCTGAACTGGATTTGCGAGGGAGAAACCATATATTGTAACGGAGCTCCGCCCTTGGCGGCGTACGGTGGCCGCAAATCAGAGCAGGTACAAAGGAGGTCGCGGTCCGCCACTATCTGTTCATCGCAGAGACGCGCATAATCCAAGCTCAAACTCGAATTTAGAGCCTGGACCCAGCCTGGACAGTTTTGAATCTCCATTTTGGCGGGACCATCCTGTGAACTCCGCGTTAGGTTTTGAGCTGTGAGTACGTCGACAAGCTTCATAGCATGTCGCAATTTCATCAATAGTCAAGGATCAAGCTCAGTACATCCACGCTTGGCATATTTGTGTCGGTGAAGAGGAAGGAAGCACGCCAGAGAACAAACGTTCACAGCGTTCACCTTTGGCGCTTGTTGTTCCCCGTCTCTCCTGGTCCCGGCCCTAAATCCCTTTCGGAATTGGAGCTTTCATGCTCAACGCAAACGCACACGCAACCTCGAAAAGCAACATACAACAGACGTTTGGAAAGTGAAGAGAAATGGAAGGTGGAACAGTCATGTGACACACCTGTCTGGGAACCCTGACCCTAAATCTCGCTCTTTTTCTTTCCTGCTGGAGCCTGCTCCATCCATTTCTCATCTTTCCGCCAGCCAACTCCTCGAGCGATCGCCATGTCTCCTACAGCCTTCTCTCTCAAAGGGCTTGGCCTCAAATTTGACAATGGTGCTTCAATCGCACCGCAACTTGCGAAATTGAAAGAGATCAAGGATACTGTTGAAGATGTCGATCTCAGTGGCAACACCTATGGGATTGTAGCGTGTGAGGATATTGGGAAGGCTTTGTCGGAGTGTAAAAATCTCAAAGTGAGTTTTGCGTGGATATTAAAAGGTACAGGCTAGTGTAGGAGCTGTTGGTTGTCTGAACTTTTCGCGCTTGTGGCTCGCTGATTGCTAGTCGCCCACATTCCCTTTCAGGCCATAGCTCCCAAAATTTACAGCGATGGTTGATGTGCTACTTCTCGGTTATGTTCCATGCGCTTCATTCAGATAACAAGCATCAAATCGCTTTCACAGTGCATTGCCCTCGTGCGTTTGCCTGATTACAGTCAGAGTCAGTAAGGGCAAGGAAAATAGCCCCTTTGCTGCCATGTACTGTGTCCATCTTTTACACTAGGCGGGAGAACTTATCATGGAAATTCGCGCCCGTTCCGCTTGCAACTGCGACTTTCTGATCCATGACTGACCAATTCCTACCTAGAAAGCGCAATTTGACGACATCTTTACCTCGCGTTTAATCACAGAAATTCCTTCCGCTCTTTCCTCGTTATGCGATTCCCTCCTACCTCTTTCCTACCTCACATCCGTCAATTTATCCGACAACGCGTTCGGTGGCCGCGTCGCCTCTCCAATGGTTCCCTTCCTGTCGTCGCATCTCCCACTTGAAGAGCTCATTCTTTCGAATAACGGCCTTGGACCCGAAGGTGGAGCCGTCGTTGCTGACGCCTTGACAGAACTTGGACGAAAATCGGCTCGCAATGGAGGGAGTCGATTGCGCCGGCTCGTGTGCGGAAGGAATCGATTGGGGATCGAATTGAAGGAGAAGGGTCTAGTAGAAGGAAGCAGCGAGAAGTGGGCGGAGGTATATAAGGTGCATCCCAACCTCAAAGAGGTCAGAATGTATCAGGACGACATTCGGATGCCAGGAATCATCATGATTCTGAAGGGTTTGAAGAATTGTCACAAACTAGAACTCATAGACTTCGAGGACAACACGTTTTCGGCTTATGGTCCACCTAAATCGATCAAAGGCGTCAAGACCGTCGCTGCATATCTAAAACATTGGCCGAACCTTAAGGAACTCTGCCTTTCCCAGTGTCTCCTGACCACTCCAGGTGGACTAGTCCTCACAGCCGCTCTTTTGGAAGGCAAGAATCTTCAACTCACGTCCCTCAAGTTGCAAGGGAACGAGCTTTCCGAATCCGTAGCCTCCAAACTTGTACAATATCTCAAAAATCCTGTGGGCAGCAAAGTGATGAAGGTGGAGTTCAACGATAATCGGTGTCGAGATATGGAAGATGTCGAGAATGGAGTAGGTGTTTGGGGCGAGCTTAAGGAAGTAATGGAAGACAGGGATGGAGAGTTGGACGAACTCGAAGAGATGGAGGAATTCGATGAAGAGGCAGAAGAAGAAGAGGAGTTGGCTGACGGTACGTCCCTAACAGTCGGTGGAAGAAGTAATTGAAGCTTATCGGGATTTTAGATGATGTGTCCGAGGAGGAGGAGGAGGCAAAGGAAGTTAAGACTACACAGTCCGATAAAGAGGTGGACGAGCTTGCGGAGTTGGTAGGGAAGATTGGTATTACTGGATTGTAAGCTTAGATTGTCTTCTACATAAAGGAGAGGATTGTATAGATAGGAAGTCAATGAAGTCAATCGCCATCACTTCGGCTGCCACAACATCTCGATTGTCAAAACGTCGTGAATAAGCGCACCAGAAGGCATTTCATAGGCTATGAAAACTTCTGTGTGTAAAATTGTTCCTCCAGGTCTTCATCCCCTTCAACCGAGGACGGTCAAAGATAAGAGTTGCTGCGCTGAACAAAGCTAAAGTTTAAGAAATCAACAAGGTTATTAGGGTCGAGATTATCTCTTTGTTCGCACTTTCCCCTACAATCATGGCAGCACCAAACACCCTCACGAGTTCTACCAAACGCAAATCCTCAAAGAAGATGGGTCATGCCATTCTGAGACAACTGCCGCCTTGCATTCGTCAAACGCTCCTCGCTCTTCATCACCTTTCTTTGGTGGGAACTGTGAGGGATAACTGCAGTGGGCCGTTTTAGTCATGGCGATACAGCTAAGAGAGGCGAAAGATGCACGGAAGATCCTTGATTCGAGCGCTGCTAGTCTTTTGGACTTCATTCGACCCCACCCAGCACCATTCCTTGCTTCTTACGCCAAGTGCCCTGCAACGACATATTCTCCTGAGCATTTCTTCTAGCTTGTGCAGCATTCAGCAAGGCAGGGGCGTCATTGGAGTTGACCTCGTACACTTCTACAGCGGCGAGCTATATGTTGGAGTTCAATAGTGTATGTTTTTACTGCTACAAATGCAATCATTCTGATTAATGGTCAAGCATGGTTGGTACGTTCAATCTCTCGCCGATTCCTGTCTCACAAATTCTTTGAAGCAGCACCCATTCAAACGGACAAAACTTCCCTCGCCGGAGCCTTCAACCTTTACCTCTTACAATTTACGGCAGAAATGCAAATTTCTAGAAAACGACGCTGTGCGCGATTGCTGATAAAATTCCACCATGTTGACCTCTGTTAGCTCAACGCCGAAAGAGAAGTGTTCCAGCAGCCGTGGCAATGGAGCCGACGGCGCTCTACCGAACCCAGATGTACTACCTCCTCTGTTCGTCGAACTACAACAAATTCCACGACATTTGGAACCATTAATGAAGGTCGAACTCCAACGGCTTAATCGGAAAGCCCTGGCATCAGTAGCGTCAGCATGGAGCATGGACCTCTTCAGGTCGGCCACGTCCTTCCATTTCCCCTTACCTCAACGTTGCTCTCCCTCATTTCTTACTGCATCCCGACTACTTTCATGCAGCATGGAAGGGAAGCGAATCACAAATTATTTGTCAGCCATGCACGCGCTGCAGTTGCCGGGATGTTCAGCATGTGTTGGGCGCTCTTGCTGCGTTTGTTTCTCTAGTTAGTCATTAGTTGCTGTCGAGCTCAAACGTTGAGACTGTCGGGAATACTACAGATGGAAGGCGCTTCATCCCCATAGCAAGCTTCCGGAAGAGAATAGGTCTATTCTAACAACACTAGTAGAGGTAGACGAAGAAACTGAGATGGAGTCAGCTTCAAGATATATCCGCAGCGATCAGGAAGTTTTCATTTCACTTGTAGGAGTGTAGGAGTCAGGGTCTTCGATACCATGTGTCCCAAAATTCATTTACTTCTTCCATCTTCCATGTAATGATTGCATACATCATGAAACTAAGGCACTGATGTTGGTATGTTGGTACAACAGAACACACACTGATGTTGATACAAAAGAAGCACACGAATGTTGATACAAAACACTGATGTTGATACAAAGTACTGATGTTGATACAAAAGAAACACACGGATGTTGATACAAAATACTGGGGTTGATACAAACACTGATGTTGACACAAAACACTGTTGTTGACACAAAACACTGACGTTGACACAAAACACTGATGTTGATACAAAGCACTGATATTGATACAAAAGGAGCACAATTTGGTCACGAAACTGAACTACACCTCCCATTTCCTTTCATTTAGAATGAATCGAGAACAGATGCGACAAGCTCGCGCTCGACAATAATCCTTACATCACGATACAACAGCAGGAGCCACCGCCATGCTACCTGAGTAAACGACTGCACGCCACGATGAGTGAAAGTATGCTTACCTGCCCATCATCGGCACCGCCCTGAGTTGCAGCCATCGGTGGAGGGTATATGTGGCGACTCACACTCTGAGCTCCTCCCCCTCCACTTCTATGAAACAGTCATCATATGCACAGCCAGGAAAAAGAGATGGCATACTGGTTCGAAGAATGGTAAGAGTTGGATGGGGTGAAGGAGGAGCCGGACGCCGAACTATTTGTGGTCAAATTGATAACAGAGAAATGAGAAAGATTACTTACGCTCTAGCATGCGAGGACGATCGAGCCGAATAATCCGAATTCGACGCTATAGAAGATCGACCTGGGCTGGACAAACCAGAAAGGCTCGTCCGGTTAGATCCCTGGCCCGACAGATAGGAACCTTGATAAGACCCTGGATAGGATCCACGGTTGGATCCCTGATTAGATCCTTGGTATGAGCTGAAGCAACATTAATGCTCGTTTTTGGAAGCGAAGCATGGCATACCTCCTATATTCTTGATGGTAAGCCATGCTAGATGTCGCCACAGTCTTTCTTGGAAAGGAACGAGGAAAGAGACGCACTGCTCCTTTATAGTCGCAACAAGGGAGGGAGTTAATAAAAAGTTTATCAGTACATTTGTCTTTACATTCACGTCACGAACGCAAACATCGTCGGAGATTTTGTGACTGGCACCAAGGTCACTGCAGCAAGATGTTCCCAGTTTGCATATGACTGAATGAGCAGACCGACCAAACGTGGACGGTGCTATTCTGGTTTGGATATGTTATACACTCTGCAAACAAAATTTGGGAGAAATCAACTTCCAGTTCAACTGAACGTAGATCCCACATCCACGTCAAGGTAATTCACCCATCACATTTATCTCTTCAAATACGAGCTTTGTGAGTGGCGGACTGGGAGAGAAATTTCGCAAGAGATTCTTGCAGCAATTGATCACAGAAATGGCACGAAAGTAGCAAAAGATCAGGTATCTGTGACTGAAGCGTCGAATCAGATACAAATCGTAACACCAAGTCATTTCGGTGCAGCACCTGCTGCGCAAACACAACGGAAGCCAAAGTTTAAATCATTCAATTACCGTTCAAGTTTAGGGTTAACAACATGACCGCCAGTGGTTTGTTGCCACCCGTCAGCCATCACAGGCATCACTACCCATGGCAGCGTCGAACACCGTTGGGAGTTCGATTAAACACACGTCGCCGAAGAAGATAGGGGATGTCATTCTACAGCAACTGCCGCCATGTATTCGCCAAACGCTCCTCACTCTTCACCCAAACCGAATAGAACGGCATTTTGCAAGTCTTCTACCCATGGCCACAGCGTCTCCTCTGCCTCCACCATCCAATGCAGGATACGAGCGCTTGTCGAGATATCGCTCGCTTCTGCGATCCACTGAGCGTCTCGCGGTAAAAAAGGCGGCTGAAGGCGTCAATCCATCAAACACTGACGTTACTTTGGATGAGGAGATTAGAAGTTTGAGAGGAGAGCTTCAATGGGCCATCCTCGTCATGGTGAAGCAGTTAAAAGATGCGAAACAAGCGCGGAAGGTCCTGAACTCGTACGTCCATAGCACTCCATCTGTCGAAGTTAACTCGTACTCGATCCTAGCACCATTCCCTGTTTCAGAACTCCAATACCTCACAACGATATATTCTCCAGGGCATTTCTTTTAGCTTGTGCGGCATTCGGCAAGTCAGGGACTTCAAGCCAGTTGACTTTGTATACTTCCACAGCGGCGAGTTATATGTTGGAGTTCGATACTGTATGTTTCTCTCCTATGAGGTGCAATAGAATGATTTTGATTCTGATTTGATGGTTAGGCCTGGAAGGTGCGTTCACAGTCTCTCCAATTACATAGGCTTACAGATCTACGAAGGAACCCTCGTTCAAGCGGACGAAGTTCCACATGCCGCAACCTCCAACCTACTCCTCTAAACTCCCGCAGAAACGGAAACGTTCCCGAAAACGTCCTTGTGCGTGTGCACTAGTCACAATCCCTCTGTGACAATGACCTCCGTTAGCTCGAAGTCGGAAGCGAACCATTTTGAATACCACTGAGAAATCGGCTGACGAACTACCGAACCCAGATGACCTACCTTCTCGCTTCTTCAAGCTGTACAAACTCCCACGGTGCTTGGAACCGTTAAAGAAAGTTGAAGTCCAACGGCTTCACCGAAAAGCTCTGGCATCATTAGCATCCGAGTGGACCTCTTCAGGACGGCCACGCCCTTCAATTTCCCCATACCTCGACATTTCTCTCCCAGCAAACTTGGAACCAGCGCGTGTCAAGCGGTCACGCGATCGTAATCCTTTGACTTTGGTGCGCGGCGTTGACGATCCAGTTTCGAGTGAAGCCTCCAAATCCCTTCCCAGAAGAAAGGCATTGAAAGGTTGGCTTGACCTCCTGAGGAAACATCGGAACTCGCAGTTGGTGCACTTTTTGCTGGCGACGCCTGTTTGCAAAGAAGCATTGGAGCAATTGACACCCCTGTGCGTAAGGCGACACCATGTACAAAGCACTGAACTTCAAATAGGAACGACGGTGTGGACTTGCGCGAGAACTCAAGCGAGCGTTCGAGACGATACCTCGTCGCTTACTGCGTCTTGTCTGCTTTTGTGCAGCATGGCAGGGACGCAGATCACGAAATGTTAGTTCATCATGTGCGCGCGGCTGTCGCCGGGATGTTCAGCATGCATTGGGCTCTCGTGGTACGTTTGTATTATCATCTTTCACTCATCTGTGAAACTCAGAAGGTTGGGACAGTGTCGAGAATATTTCGCCTGGAAAAAACTTCATCCAGAAGACATTCTCCCGCTCCCAGCGTCAAGCAAGTCTGTCTTGGCGACACTGACAGAGGTGGATGAAGAAGATGAGATGGACTGAGCTTCAAATCTTCACCTTCAACATGTAGGATTAATTAGCATGTTCTTTCTGTTGGCTAGGAGTTGATGCGTTACGGTGCTTTAAGCGGCGTAAATAAAAAATGGACAGCATTCATTTATTTCTCCACACGTTGATGCATGCTAGTCATAAAACACGAGTGGTACAACACAAAATTCGAACTGATTCTGGTACAACACAAGCACAATCAGAACAAGAAACTGAGCTACACCTCATCTACATTTCCTTTCATTTAGAGAGAATTGAGAAGGGACTGTGCTATAAACAGGGATAAAGGTTGAAAACTAGACAGAGCGAGGATGGAGCTGTAAACACCGTACGTTCTGTTGAGATCACCTTCCACCATAATGCTCACATTACGATGCAATAGCAGCAATCGCCACCATGATACGGCCGCACATAAGCGATGAGGCACTGACGACGGATGAGGCGCTCAGCTTGCTTCAAATCTATAGGTAACTTGTGATCACTGTAATTAACATTATGGTGCATTCGAGATATCCAAATATATTGAGATACTACGGTGGCATAAAATCGGCTGAAAGACGATGCTTTGGAGCTTTAACACTCCTTACTACGTGCACAAATGTTGGAAACAAAAGGCTGAAACTTCCCAAGTCCCTTCATAAAGCGCACAACCTATATTCCATAGCCTATCTATAGCAAGGCCATCTCAGCAATGTTCCGGCATTGTACCTGCAAACATGCCAGAGGTACCTACGCATATCACTCAGAGAATGGCAGTATTCGAGCTGGTATAAAGGTAAGCGTGGTACTGCCCGACATGGTATCAAAATGGTGAAGAAGCAGATTTGACACGAACATCGTTATGAATAGCGAATGAACTGTGAGGTGTTGTTTCGTCCCTTCTTCCTATTTAGGAGCCGATAACCTTGATCATTGTTGCTTGCGTACACCGGTTCTCTAGAACTCCACCGGGCTCCTATGTTCCTTTCTATCCCCTGTTCTCTATTCAAACATTCCCCTCTGACGTGTACCTTCCAAACTTGATATTTGTACCCTGACTCCCCGGAATCTGGAAGTGAAGCTTGGACGAAAGCAATGGCGCCTAACCCGTTTCTAACTACCAAAGGGGTGGTTGATGTCGTCGTCGGTGGCATACTGATGTATGATGCGCAGTTGCTATACCATTCAAATCTTATGATGCTAGTAAATCGTATCACTGGCCTGGTACCTTTTCCTCCAATGTTTACTAGATTATAAAAGTCTCAAATCTGCTTGCTGATTGACATTCACAGCGTCTTTCAAATCCCACCATCGCTCCTTCTTTCAATGTTGCTCTCGGAGCAATGTCATTTGGAGTTGGTTGTGGTGCGCTAAGAGCAGGAATGAGTAAGACCAGCGAAGCGCAAGCAGTTGTTTGTAAGTTCCTCTCATCCTGCTTTGCTCTTTACTCCAGTACTCGTAGTCAAAGTTCTATCCTTTTGTGCACAGTCACGCAATACGCCTCTTGGTCGACTCTTTCTATCCTCGTCTGCCTCTTGTCGCCTGACAAGTATGGGAATGCCTCGATGGCTTTCAGTGCTTTTATCAATGTTTGCTTTCTGGCTGCCAATATTGGATTGGGTATGTTGAGCTGGCAGAGCTTATTTGGCGTCAGCGATGGAAGGAACGCAAAGAAGGAACAATGAGAGGATTCAATTTTCAGACTTTTTTCGTCCATTCTCCATTCTTACGTTGAGGGATCAGATTCTTCCGTGCAATATCACGAGGATGATAAGTTGAATGTGCATTAATGTCAATGTCACGTATTAGCTTTCCAATACAACACTTTTCCAAATCCCATTCCATCCACATCCCTCACATAGCATACATTTTCCCAAACTTGAATCTTCAGACCATGAGTATTACTGCCTTCCTCGGAATCATCGTCATCGGCCGGCGTTACTGAGGTGGTATGAAGAAGAGGAAAGAATCCGACTTCGACTACTTCGACTTTGAACCGTTGTGTTCGTGATTTCGAACTTGGTGATTTGCTCTCTTCGCTGGGGGGTATTAAGAGTTATTCGATAGGGCTCGCGCTCGCTTCGATACTTGTGTTCCGCAACTGAATTAGAATCCTCGGATGCTCCTCCTCCTCGCAACCCTCGCCAGACTTAGATCTAGTGCATCTTCGCTCTTCTCGAGCGCGTTCCATCCCAACTTCCTCGCGAGAGCCCTCGCGCGCTCCTGCTCCATCGTCTCCCTCTCTTCTACCCAAAGCTTGAAAGATCGCTCTGTAGCTTGGAGCTGTATCTCCGTTTCTTCCCCATCCTCCCTGATACGGAAGTCAAGGTTCTCCAACATCGCGAATTGCAATTCGTTTGTCTCTTTCAGACTGAAAAGGTTGTTGGACGCAATGGACCAGGAAGAGTTGGAGTAGCAATCATCCATCTCCCAGTTGGTAGCGAGAATCGTCGCGGAGTAGAGCAGCTGGTAGTGCAACTGGGGAGGTGTGGGAAAGTCCTCGTCGATAGTGAAGAGGTGAGAGAGTCGAGAGACTAGACGGAGAGCAAGGAAGACTGTGCGCTCTGGCAGCGCGGTCCGGTAGAGGAGATACGAGTACCACTCGGCCAGTGTGGGTGCCTCCTTGGACGCAGTAGGTGAGGAGGGAGGCGTGTTGAGTGGAAATAGGGAAGCCACTGTCTTTGCGGCGTATTCTGAGATGTCTGTTCCAACGGATGAAGCGAGAGTAAGTTTCTGCTCAAGACTCGAAAGGTGAAAACACAAACCTCTTCGACCGTGGTACTTATCCATTGTTTGATTCTTCTTCGTTTGCACGCTGACCATTATTTTGAGTTCTGTTGAGGTATCTTTTGAGGTTATCTGCAACTACTTTTGAGTGGTATACTGGTCTGTTGTTGGGCGCTTGTAAAACTGAAAGAAGAAGGGGAGGGAAAGGACAAAGGGACCCTCCTTTATACTACTTCGGCGCGGTCGACAATTCGGAATGGAACAAGTCATCCTGCCACAATTTCAGCCGTAAAACGACTGACTAAGTGGAGCGAGCCGCCAGCCGTTCATTGGCGCGTACGCTTTGTGGAGGATTGGTAAGCCGAGCATTGAATCGTATTTCGGCGCAGGAAAGACTCGAGCCGCTGACTCGACCGACCACGCTGCTGCTTTGAATGGTGTCACAGTCAAAGGTTACGCGTTTTGACTCCTGACGAAACAGCTTAGCTGAGCTCTGGAGAGAAGGAAGGACGCGTCAATGCAATGCAAACAGCAAATTCATACTTTTCATGAGTGACCATCGACTTTCTGCCGCTTCTTGTGCTTGATGGTTCTTGTTCATTTCAGCCTGGGTCTCAACCTTCCTCAACGCGCGAGGTGTAGCATGATGGTACTGGTTAACTGACCTTGTGAATGTAGAAGCGGAGCTGGTGGAATAAGGCCGAAGACGGTGTCCTCCTGGCGTCATAAGTTGTTCTGGAAGGCCGGAATGCTCAACTTGAAATTGATTACTCCACTTTCAGTCAGCAATGAAGCAAGAATTTATGTGGATCAGCGCGGCGAGGGTGTCGGCGGTAAGAAAATTGTTAGTGGATTATGAGATTTTTTCATTCAGGATGTGGAGGCGGAGGGAGCGTTTAAAAGGGTCTGCAAGAGGCAGAGGTGAGCATCAATCCCACTCACATCTCAAGGAACAACAACAGCTACTCATAGACTCTACTTTAGATTAACCCCAAGCAATAATGTCTGCACTATTGCGAGAATCAATAATCGGACAGTTCATTCACGCAGCTTCAAAACGACGGTTTCTTCCTTATCCCGAAGAGCGACGGGACTTCGAAATCCCCTCAAAATTCCTCCAAAAACGGCCAATTCGAGCTTCGAATAATGCATCTATAGATACCCTGGTTTCGGAGGCCCCATCTCGCCCGGAAAGAGTAGCGGTAAAGAAGACGCTTGAGATCGAGCGGAACGATACCCTTGTGGACGAAACCGCAGGTGCATTGTCCCGGACAGCGAGCAAAGAGAAGCTTCCAGTATCAAGGACTGAGACTTTAGTAGGCGACCTGGAGAAGGGGAAGGAAGAGGAGAAGGTTGCGGAGGAGGATGACTTTTTGGTTGGATGGTACGCAGACGACGATCAGGAGAACCCCCAGAATTGGAGCTTCAGGAAGAAGAGTGTGGTGACTGCAGCTATTATGTTGCTCACATTTTCGGTATACATTGGTAGTGCTATCTAGTGCGTCTCTGTCTCCTACCTCATTTGTGAAATAGGTGGCTTATGGCATGCATTAGCTCATCATCTATCCCGGGAGTCATGGAGTACTTTCATGTCTCGCAAACGAAGGCGATCTTGGGGCTCTCTCTTTTCGTCCTCGGATACGGCATTGGTACGTATTATGCTTTTGTAAGAGGGTGATTTATCCTTACACTGACGGAATAGGTCCGATGATTCTTTCACCGCTGTCAGAAGTCCCAGCCATTGGTCGCAACCCGATCTACATGGCCACACTCTTCCTTTTCGTCATCCTCCAGATTCCCGCTGTCACGACCTCGAACTACAGCGTCCTCATGGCCATGCGCTTCCTCACCGGTTTTGTTGGATCTCCAGCTCTTGCAACAGGTGGAGCGAGTTTGGCGGATATCTGGGCACCAATGAAGATGCCTTATGTGATTGGCCTGTGGAGCGTCGGCGCTGTCCTCGGACCTGTACGTCTTCTTTGCTACGTCTCTGCTCGAATAATACTGATCAAGGGAAATAAAGGTTTTGGGACCAGTCATCAGCGGTTTCGCGGCTATGAACGCTGGATGGCGCTGGCCACTCTATGAACTCCTCATGATCTCCGGATTCGCGCTCATCGTTCTCTCATTCATACTCCCGGAGACAAATGCAGCGACTATCCTCCTCAAGCGCGCGGAGAGGTTGAGAAAGATCACTGGAAACAACAACCTCAGGTCGAAGAGCGAGATCGATCAGGCTAACACCACAACGAAGGATGTGCTGTACGAAGCCCTCGTGAGACCTTTCCAACTTGCGCTGGAGCCTGCAGTGCTGTTCATCAACGTGTATATCGCATTGGCTTATTCCATCTTCTACTTATGGTATGTTGCCAATGTCCTCTCCTGAATCACAGTGCTGATTGTTCCGCAGGTTTGAAGCCTTCCCAATCGTCTTTGGAGAGATCTACGGCTTCAATCTAGGTCTTCAAGGACTCCCATTTATCGGCATTGCTGTCGGTTGTTTCCTAGCCTTCGCTGGATATGCAGCCTTCCAATACTATCACGTCGAACCCAAGTTCCGTCGCACAGGAGTTCTCGTGCCTGAAGAGAGGCTACAAGTTGCACTTGTCGCAAGTTTGTTCATTCCAGTCTCTCTACTTCTTTTCGGTATGTCTCCCCACACACTGTCATGCGTAGGACGAAGTGCTAATGATCATTTGATAATAGGTTGGCTCTCTCGTCCCTCAGTCCACTGGATGGGTCCCATCATTGCCGCCTCCCTCTACATCCCCGGCATCTTCCTCCTCTTCCAATCTTGTATCGTCTACCTACCCATGTCCTATCCCCTTTACGCCGCTTCCCTACTCGCCGGAAACGACTTATTCAGGTCGAGCGGTGGCGCAGCTTTCCCTCTCTTCGGCCACGCCCTCTTCAAGACTCTCGGAGTTGGAGGTGGCTCTTCCCTCCTGGCGGGATTGAGCGCGATCATGATTCCCATCTTGTTCTTTTTCTATAAGAAGGGTGCTGAGATTAGGAAGTGGAGCAAGTACGCGCAGGCGTAGAAGTTCGTGTACATTGCGATCCTTTTCGGGTCTATTCCTCGCATTTGCAGTTTATGATAGATTTCGAGTTTCTTTATCAAAAGCATATTGTAACCGATTGTATTCATCAGAAAAAAACTTGCATTGTAGCACACTTGTGATACTAATCAAAATAGGTCAAATTTTCTATCGTAATAAATAATATACCTTCAATTCAATTCATCTCGAGTGTCTATTAACATTGTTGTTAGTGCTTCGTGCAACGGATGGAAGTGTGCACCAAGGAATTAGTGAAAACACGATAACAAGTAATGGTAAAAGCTGGATTAAAGTCAAATCTTCTCTCACCTCAGCGTATCCTTTGTCATTAGTTGTTACGACTAAAATGCGACGGAGCCCTTATAGCCCCTGGTAATAATCTGAGCTGTTGGTACCGATTCACCTTGCTGTTTGCTTTTGATTTTCTAGCTGCGTCCTGTGCCGTTCAAACGATTCACGAGATAACCGCCAGTTTCACAAGTCAGCTTGCTCGGGGTATGTAGCCACTATAGGTGATTGGCTCAGTTGTTGTAGTGGTCTGAGGATAAATCACAGCTTCATCCTTCACATACTGGCCACGGTTGTACGTAGGCAGTACGGACAGCAAAAAAGTGTTGGGGCACGTGGCGATGATGTCCTGGAATTGAAGATGAATTGCTGAAACGCAGCTCACGTCTTCGCAACGCATCGAACCACTGGAGCATGCATCGTATTCACCCAAGGCTCAGCATGATTAATTGATTCCCGGTCAAGCATTGAATATATATACATTCTTTCATTCTGCCCACTCCCTCTGCGCTTCTTGTCTTCCTCCAGCTCTGTCGAGTAGACCTCTTGACGTTCTTTGACAGAACACATTCCTTTGCTTCTCTCAATCGTTCAGTGAACTTCATCTTTCGCCCGAGCAGGTCTTCATCCTTCGACTTGACTTTCACCATCTACATTCTTCCTTCCACAAACTAATCTGCAATCTGCTCAACATGCACATCCAACTCCTCCTCCCCCTCGCTCTCCTCCCACTCCAAATCTTCTCCCTCCCCGTCCCCCAACCGCAGGAACAAGGACTGAATCCGCTCCCTAACGACAGCGACTTCGCCACCAAATCCGTCAACGGCGTCATCACTGCCTTTGGGTCGTCCGGGAAGAAGGCGAAGAGGGGCAGGAGGACGAAGGTTCGAAGGGTGGCGATTGTTGATTCGGACGTTGTGTTGGAAGAGAGACAGGAGAATCCGATTCCTAATGACTCTGACTTTCCTACAAAAGTAGTGAATGGAGAAATCGTGCCTTGTTCGTGTTTCCAATGCTTACCACTTCGTCGCACACTGACTGGCAGTGGATGAATAGTCAAGAAGGAAAAGAGGCAGGAGAATCCGATCCCAAATGATTCCGACTTTCCTACAAAAGTAGTGAATGGAGAAATCGTACCTTGTTGGTCTTTCTACGTCTCTGCCTCTCTCTCGCTAACTGACTGTTGGATGATGGATAGTCAAGAAGGAAAAGAGACAGGAGAACCCGATCCCTAATGATTCGGACTTTCCTACAAAAGTAGTGAACGGAGAGATTGTGCCTTGTTCGTCTTTGGACTCGTGTTCTTCTCAAAACCTAACCCCTTCATAAACAGTCAAGAAGGAGAAGAGGCAGGAGAACCCGATCCCTAATGATTCGGACTTTCCTACGAAAGTAGTGAATGGAGAGATCGTGCCTTGTTCGTCGTCTCAAAAGTCTGTCTTGCTCCAGTACTGACTGGTTGATACACAGTCATCAAAGAGAAGAGGCAGGAGAACCCCATTCCGAACGACTCTGACTTCCCCACTAAAGTCGTGAACGGCGAAATTGTGCCTTGTTCGTCCTTTGATTCGTATTCTTCCTCAAAGCCTGATTGATTGTCAAACAGTCAAGAAGGAAAAGAGGCAGGAGAACCCGATCCCTAATGATTCGGACTTTCCTACGAAAGTAGTGAACGGAGAGATTGTGCCTTGTTCGTCCTTTGATTCGTATCTTCCTCAAAGCCCGCCTGATTCTTAAACAGTCAAGAAGGAGAAGAGGCAGGAGAACCCGATCCCTAACGATTCGGACTTTCCTACCAAAGTAGTGAACGGAGAGATCGTGCCTTGTTCGTCGTCTCAAAAGTCTGTCTTGCTCCAGTACTGACTGGTTGATACACAGTCATCAAAGAGAAGAGGCAGGAGAACCCCATTCCTAACGACTCTGACTTCCCCACTAAAGTCGTGAACGGCGAAATTGTGCCTTGTTCGTCCTTTGATTCGTATTCTTCCTCAAAGCCTGATTGATTGTCAAACAGTCAAGAAGGAAAAGAGGCAGGAGAACCCGATCCCTAATGATTCGGACTTCGCTACCAAAGTCGTCAACGGCGAGATTGTACCCTGTGAGTCGTCCTCCTTTCGCTCTCCTCCAACCATTCTCAATGATGCAAAATAGTCTCCAAGCGTCAAGTTCCCATCGACGAAGCCGAGCGTGCGTCGTCTCTTCCCACCATGCCCCTTCTCCTGGACTTATGAATCACCTAATGGAGCAGTGAACGCCATCCTGGCTGAACGCACGGAAGCGGAGAGACGGTCGCTCGCTGGGGTTGGAGGAGTGAAGGCTCCCCTGAGCAGTGGGGAGAGGAAGATGAGGAGGAGGAGCTTGCAGAAGGAAGAGAAAGTGAAGAGGGAGGAGAATCCGATCCCGAACGACAGTGACTTCGCCACTAAGGTCGTCAATGGTGAGATCGTGCCCTTCAAGTTCACCAGGGAGAAGTGATCCTCTTTATGCACGTCGTAAATGTACTCCGGAAGTTCTCAGATCTTGAGTTCCTGCCCATATGTAGATGTGAGATAAGTCAATGAGATGGATAGTTTCTTGTACACATTGCTATGGAGTCACAACATATGCAAGCACTTCGATTTCCAAGTGGAACGAATATTAGGACGCCTCCAATAATAATGGCCCCTCACAAGCCTCGCATGTAGCTGCCTCTCCCCTCTGCACCATATTAATCAAAGTACACTGCGGGCATTCCACACTCTCCTTGAACTCATAGCCCCAAAGACCTGTCCCGCCAAAGCCCTCCTTCTCTTCTTTCTTCTTTCCTCCTTTCCGACCCTTACTTGCCCTCCCACTCAGAGCTTCCTCTTCATCCACCTCCACCTCCATCACGTCCAGTTTATCCTCATACGTGATCCCTAGCTCATCCACCGTGGCCTCATTATCCTCCAGCTCTTTACAGCGCAAGAAGACGCGCTGATAGATTGTAGGGACATTGAACAGCTCGGAAATCTTGACCTTGATATCCTTCAGACTATCCTCCTTCGACACCTCCATAACCTTAGCTTTCCGGATCAGATCCTTCGTCCCATTCCCTCCTAGCCCGTTCGAAACTTTCAGACGCTTCGACCGCCGAGTGAGCGATGGGGAATCAGGCGTCTTTCGCTTTGCACCGTTTTCAGACGTGGTTGGGAGGGAGGTGGGCCACAAATGCTCTTCCGAACCTGAACCCGATGAAGGAATCGTAGCTGTATCATGGTCAGCGTGGCCATTCGTGCCATTCGTGGCGACATGGCAGGAAACGTAGGACAAATCAAGCTTCGGGAAATCGTTCTCGGGGTCGAAGGAAGAGTAGAGGAGGCGCACTTTAAGTTTGGTGGAGGAAAAGTTGGTTAACCTGTTCCAGGGTAAGAGAAGGAAGGCTAGGAGAAGAACGGCGGACGCGGCTTCTATGCAGCCTGATGTGCATTGAGGTGGATTACTGAGCAGTGCACCATCCGTCGCCTTCTTCACTATAACAGGGGCAGAACCAATGTAGCTGTCAACTTTGCAGGTCAACACAGCCATTCACGGGAAAATGAAAACGACGAACCATCGGCTGAATTCATCCCACACTACCTTCTCCACCACTGTCGGAGCATCCTTCTCATCCCACGATTTATTGAGATCCAAGCTGAAATTTCCATGTTCGCATAGGACATCATGAAGATCGATTCCCTCTGGTCGTTTCCTGGACGCTGGTCGCTGTACCCACTCCTTCCAGGTCTGCACGAAGACTGGAGGAAGAAGGTAATAATCGATGCTCGAATAGAGGTTATCAGTATCGTCGATCTTCGTGAGCTGAGCCATCATCTGCTGCACACCGCCGTTAGTCAACCGTTAGCTGGGTATGGACGGAGGAGAGTGAGGTACCTTCTCCTTCAGAGCTGCTTCCTTGAGCTTCTTCACATCCTGCTTTTCCGCTTCTTCCACCTCCGTGCACATAGCGCAAGGCTGCTGATAATCTTCCTTTGACATGAACTCCCAATCAGGAAAGAGTGATTTAAGATAAGTTGCCGCCTGGAGAGACGTACGTCATTTACGCTCTAGTTGGCTATGCACGAGTGGCGTACCTTCAGGCTGACGGTAGTCCTCGTCTTGTTCGTAGGCACCAGTCGCCCATGCTCACATCTCACATCTCCTATGAAATCTGCGTTCTGAGGTGACAAGTCTCTAAGGGTTCCAGGGACGTGCACAATGGAAGGAATGGCCTTTTTCCAATCTGTGATCAAGTTGATTATTCCACTTCTTCTGTGTTGAGATTGTCTTACCATTTAACCAGGTTTTGGAGATATAGATCACTCCTTCAGTGCCCGGTTGGCTCAGAAATCGCTCCGTTTGAGGTTTATGTGCACAGGCGTATATGTGGTCTGTGAACGGATCAGTGCTTCGAGAATGCTAAGGACGATGGATGACGCGCCAGCAGCTATTGACCATACACATTCTCGGCACAGGTTTTCGTCCTTTGTCGAGATTGTCGGTTTGAGGAACGAGGATGCTCCCGCCTTACGAAGCTCGAAGTAGTTATCCTGCAGCCGCTTTCAGCTCCTAAATCATGTGAAAGGATGAATGGCTACCTTTGACAGGATCTTTACCCCGTGCAGAGCGCGAGGATTCATCTTGTCGTGTTCACAAATAATTTCCTCGTCCTTGTCGTCCCCTGCTCCATCATTTGTCAATGAACGTGTTGACAGGCGAAAAGGGGGCAACAAACCGGTTCCTTCTTCGTCCTCCGTTAGTGCAGGAGTCACGCTCTTTTCCTTCCCCTTATCCTTCTCCTCTCCCTGAGCATTAGGCACAAGGTCATGGCGCATCCATTCCCTGAGATCCTGCGTCTTAATGAACATTGACACCTACCATGGTAGTCAGCACCATCTTGCCACGGGCGGAACGACTCAGAATGAAGCAACGTACCTCACCTTCCCCTCCTGACTCCCACTTTTGATACATCTCCCTCTTCGCTTCCCTCCTACGCTCAAACTGTTCCCTCGTCTCTTTCTTCCTGTTCCAAATCACGCCACACCATACCATTCGGAACGTCAAAGAAGCCAGATGGATG
>MU271826.1:4996-21354 GCA_021432655.1 Atractiella rhizophila
CGTCTCACTCTTTTGGATGGTAAACTACTGGTAAGTCTCTAGCCTGATTCAAACAGGAGAGGTAATCGCGTACAGGGTCTGTTCGTTCCGTTCTTTAAAGTGGACGTCGAAGCCGTACAAGTTACCGTGCTTTTTACTGCTTCGGTATTGGCGCTCTGAAAGCTCCCAGCGAGCCAAGAAAAGTACTATACTGTTAGAAGATCCCCTGGTTCTCACGTCTTTTCCAAAGATTCGAGCAGCACGCTGTCACTCATTCCCTCCAACGGCTGCATATCGAACGCCAAGCCACACAAGGACACGTCAAAGAAAACAACAATTGTTTTAACCGCAACCTTTTTGCGAATGCCGTAAAAACATTTGGCATCTCGATTTTCAAGTTGATCTCGCTCCCCGAACTCGTTGACCCCTAGATACCTGGTACTGTGACTTTAAATATGGGTGGCATCTTTATTCGGTATTCCACTTTCAGCCCCTAGAACAAGATATGCAGATAAATAGTCGTGGCTACCTTGAGAGTTGGGATTGAATAATGAAGGGGTTAAGCATTTTGAAGTCTAGGGTTAGTTCTCCACCTCTCCAACAAAGGGGGACTGCGCTGGGGTAAAAGGAGTCCCGTGTACCTAATCAGTTGACAGCACGAACTCGACTGCGTACCAGATTGTTGGAACTTCACGAGAGTCTCTACATAGTGGAAGCAGGGACAGAACAGTTCCAAGACGGGAAGGGCGACAAGGAGGTTGCAAAAAATAGGTCTAAAGTTCACTATCTAGAGTCGAGCTCGAGGCAGCAGGGGACGAAAGCAATTGGAACACCTATAGAGGTTGGGACAGATCGTTTAACTAAAATCGCTCTAACACCAGTCTCACTGGCCATCACTGTGGTACGTGGGTACAAAATGCCGGGCCTTAGGGACACATCTAAACCAGCCTTCGACCTAACCCTATACACCCGGACCCGTTAGATAGAAGTTTAAGCAGCCAAGTGCTGACTTCATGACTCCCCGTCGCGCAAGATGCCGGTTGGTCGTAATATAATACAGCGGAAGATCTTGCGGCGAGCTTCGCAGAAGGGCTGGTGTAAGGACGTCGTCGAACGGGTTCTCGCAGGAACGGTAACGCCATTGCCGATGTGGAAGGACATTGTCATCTTTCCTTTACGTAAGCTAATTCGCAGCATTACGTAAATGAGCGTGGGAGTGAATCTTGCAATTTTGGAAGACAGCGGAGGAAGGTTGGCTTTTGGACAACAATAGTTATACAGCGTTTATTCACCTTTAGACCAACCTTGTCGAACCTTACGCAGACCTTATTTATAGCGTTTGCGTTAGGATCAGAAGAGGAGCTGGGTGACACACCAGCCGCGAACGGAGGACCTGAGCATGGTACCTGGCTGCTTACACATAGGAAACTCAAGTGATGACAGGGTTCGGAGTCCGGTGAGTGTCCAATCTTGACATCTACTGACGTGTGCAACGCTCACAGAAGTAAAAGTAGAAAGAAGAGCAATTCAGGTTCAGTACGCGGTTAGTCTCTAATTTTCCTTTACCAATTTTCCAATTGATGCAAACGAGACAGGACACATCTCGAGAACCTCAAAAGCGCGCCTGAAAAAAGAGGGCTAAGTAACGGCCGCAAAAAACATGTCGGTAGGCATCCACAACATTTTTGGGCATTGTCTTTGTGTACCACCTCACCAACCTCTGTCTTATGTATCCCAAAAACAAAATTTGTATCTTTACGACCTGACGTTCACTCGAGCGGACTCCTTTGTTTTGGCTTTACTTTACTTTTAATAGCAATTTTAAATCAAGTTTCGTTATAAGTAGACTAACTGCGCCATACGAAGACAATGGCAGAAGGCACGATGTGAAATTCTCAATTCTCACTATTTCCCAAAAGAAGCGGTTCAACCATGATGTAACTGGATTGACTCAACATCGTTCCCGTGCTGTTACGCATAGGCTATTGCTTCAAAAAACGCGAATTCATGTATTGTGATATCAATCTCATACAAAGACAGTATTACTCTTCCACAAAACCATTATCTCAGAAGTTTGAACTGCTTACATCATGCAGGGAATGCCACGCGTGTTGTCCAGCCGGGTAGCTTGGGGAAGGTACGAATATCGTGTTAAATTGTACCAAATCAATTCCTCTTCGTATATCTACTTTCGGAGAACTTTACTGGGCGAAAGGGTAGTCCGTGACGCGTCGAATGCGCGTAGATTGATAAGGGGGATGTCAGATCCGTCAGGACAAATTTCGGGGATGTAAATCGCGTCGGAAGGTTGAATATGCTTTAGTAGATTTAGTAGGCATCGTAGGTTTGGAATAATAGAATAGCAAAACTTGACTGAATTGACAAAGGCATGTCTGTGCTCAATTGCTATTGCTCACAGCGCAAGGTTTCGCACACGTGACCACTTACCCTTTTTGGAGGTTGTGCGTTTCAAGCCTTATTTTCCATATCTTCGACTTATCCATAAGTTCCTGTGTCAAAAGGCATTGCCGCATTTGGTACAACACGGTGCGCTCCATGTATATAAATGCGGGAATCTATCTTTAACACTGAAGCAGTTTGAAGTTCAGCTGTAAGGTCAAGTTAACAGCCATGCCTCGCGGTCCATCCTTCTCAATTCCATCCCCATTTTCACCTCTGTTCCTCCTCATCGGATCTCTCGAAAGCTTACTTGTTGCGACCACTTACCCTCCCGTGGAGTGGATGGCCATCTTCCGTCGTACGCTGGAGGCCAACATTGTTCCGTCTGTCTTTCTAAACTTCCTTGGTCACTTAGCGCTCAAACCGTTTCGTCCTTCTTCCAGCAATCTTTTGACCTATGTATGGTGGTTTATGGCCATTGTGCATGTCATAGAAGCAGTTTCTATGTGGAATAAATGTGCGCAGGCTGGAATACGAGGCAGCGAAAAGGTGCTTTCTCTTGTTCCATCCCATTATTTGGCGCTGAATCAATGTACAGGTTAAATGGACCGTAGGAGTACTAGCGATGGGTGTAGTCTTCCATGACCACTATGATAAACTCGCAGTCAGGAACAAACGAATTTCCTGAGTTCTGTTGTACTTCGTATACCAAACTACCACCAGGCACGTAGAGCAAGTAATTATCATGCATTCCGGACGCAGATGTCTCTCCCCCACATTCACTTCTCCATCCTTACCACTTTTGCTCCTTCATTCTTGACTTACTTGCGCCTCTTCCTCGAGCTATTTGCCGTCAACCTGCACGTCTTCCACTCATCCTTCTAGCCTTGCATTTTGCCCCATTTGTTATGCCACCGGAAGCAACGCACCAATCCGGTTTATACTGAAAAGCGGCCGTCAGTAATTGACACAATATTAAAGTTCCACCATAAATCCAAGGGCCAGTGGAGGCCAATGTGGCATGGATAGCCCTCGACGAGGACTACAAGGGACGGATAGCGTCGGAGCCGGAAGAATGTTCTGAGGGATAGCCGCGACTTTGGGAGGAGGGTATTACATCCGCTGATTTGTGGGTTGCAAAGGAGAGTCGGTGGAGGTAAGTGACTCCGTGGGGTCGTAGACTCAGGTTAGTACTCTCCCATCGCTGATTGGAGCAGGTAAGGTCTCACGAGATCAGGGTTCCGGAGTTTATCGCCATCTGTACCATCAATCCCGATCTTCTACCTGTGCTGTCAATCGGAAATCCAAACAGACATCGAACCCATGTGGACTGACGGTTGTAGGGTTCATCTCGTCACTTTTCTGGCTCGCTGGCTCGCCTATGTCGTGCTAGCCATCGATTGTAGCCGTTTTATTCGTTCCTTGGGCCGAAAATGCAGAAATGAGGTTCTTTAGGCCGCCTGACACTGAGATAGGTGAGGATGAGAAAGTCGGGACCATTTCCTTTCCTGAACGTTTCGAATCCCAATTATAGTCTGTGAAAGTGACATCTGCCCTCATTTGCTATCGAAGGACAGTTTACCATGACGGAATGATTAACCCGTATCCTGAGTTAGGGTGTTTCCAGAATTCAACGAAGGTCACTCGTAGTTTTGCCCGATATTGAGCTCAGGAAGTTCACACAAGCATGATTGTTCATTCCATCGAGCCTCGCAAACAAGTGGGGAGAAGGTTATTGTTCCGGAGAAAGATTCTCCTTCGACAGTCACATAAAGGCTCCACAATCCTGCTTCAGTCCCTAACGGCTCTAAACCTGACCTCCGCAGAAGCTTTCTTTATGATAAAATGGAGTATGTATTCATTGCTTCCAATCACGCAACCGGACGCAGCCTGACATCGAATAGGCAGAGCTGTAAGCTCCACGTCGGCAACCTGCCATACACACTATCGCATGACACCTTGCGTCAAATTTTTGCGCCTTATGGGGCACTCAGCGACGCTGTGATCATGCCTAGCAGGGAAGACGCGACAAAGTCAGGAGGGTATGCCTTTGTCACATTCCGAAATGTGACGGATGCCCTTCGTGCGCGTATGTTTTTACATTATGTCACGTTGATGCGAGGTTCTCATTATTTGGATAGGCGACGCCTTAAACGGCACTTTGATTGTATGTATCTCCCTTTCTAGCCCTATTCCGGGCTCAAAAGTTCAATTTCTCTCTAGGGAGAGCCGAAGGGTACGCCGCCTTCTTACTTTCCTGCACATCTCAACTGTCTGTAGAGAAAGCACGGGTTATGACGGTGGAAGTTGCAGTACGACGCTCGTAATAGCTATGTGACGGTGTTGAACAGGTCAAGAAGCAGGGCTGAGAATGTGTAAAGCTTCCAGGAAGACGGATATGCCCCCAGGATATTTTGTTTATTTCGTGTTAGTACCATTTGTTACATTTAAATCATACAAGTATAGCAATCTTCTATGACAAGCAATGAGAACTGAGTGAAGGTTTAGCTCATGCTACTCCAGCAGCCAAAGACATTCAACGCAACCTGACAGCGCAGCCGCAGACTACTTCATTGCTTCCATCATTTGAGCAAGAGTGAGGAGCTAGTTACTCCTGAACCCTGCAAGCTGCAGCTGAAAGCATTGAAGCATTTGTCGCACTACTATGCAGTAGACCCATAACAGCAGACTGAAGCGGCGCACCTAGACAAAATGACATGGACCGCCTTGAGCAACTAGTAAGACTAACTAGCCAAGGAGCTCGTGAAACCTAAAAGTCAAGGAGACTCGTTCCCAACCTTTACACGTTTCTTGGATATCCTATAGCTCTTCTTGTCCGAAAGGTTAGGTTGAACGCTTGAAGGGAGCAAGTGCGGAGAGAGCTAGAGGTAGGAAGGATGGTTGCCTGTATCACATTACGAACGCTCTACGAGCCACGAGGTCGTCGCAGTGGCAGAATTGATTCAACTGAAGGTATTAATGTAACACTAAATTTCCTTTGGTCTACTACCGACTACAGAATGCCAAAATGGACTGTCGCTTCCGAAAAGATCACACCAACAACCAATTCGATGTTTCTGTTCGTTATATAGGTGAGAAGATACGCTTTGCATTTTTCAGCATTTAGTTTCACTTTCGGGTTCATTACTTTCAGCATCCAGCATAATAGACGACGTTCTTCTCGTGGTTCCCCGAAAACCTTAGAGAATCGAGAATCGACTGACTGTGTCATCAAGCGTCCTGACTCAACAAACCTTTATTGACGTTCACACCTGTGACTAATGGAAACGGGGAGGAAAGCAAGGCTTTGAATGTGCGTCCACATTGAAGGTATTGTAAATGAAGGTGTGTTTTGTTGCATTTTGATGGAGAAGCATGCAATGTTCACAATATATACTCCTATCAATCGGACTGGTTGATGATGGCTTCCCTCAGAGGTCCAGTCGTTTGTTGGTACTCCCTGCGATTTGAAGTTACTGTCACGTCTCGCGAACACCCATCGCAAAAGTGGGAACAAACCCTCATTGACAGATTGGACATAATTGATGCAGACGCGCAGTGCCATGCTGGGCTATTATATAACTTAGCATGTTTCAGATGAAGAAAAATGCCTGATAGAAACAGTTAAAGCCCAGAAATTCGTCAGTATCCAGTGACCCAGTACTTGAATAGATGAGACGCTGGATCCTTTTGAAACGCTCTTGTGTGCTGCATAATGTGAAGTCTCTAATGGACCTGTCTCGTCGACACCATCTTGTACATTTGTAACTGGCTTACTTAAGGTGCCTCTAGAATACTAAAACGGAAAATTGCTTGAAAACTTGGGCAGAAAAAGAAGCCCGTCTCAGTCTCGATTGAACCTTGATGGGACTGCACCTTCTCTTCCTCCTCTGAAGTCGATTTATATTGGTCTTCAAGATGAATTCAAGGCAAACTGCGCTCTTCGCTTGCTCAAGGGAAGCGAAGAACCATTTCAGAGCCCATGTTTTCACCGTCGAGAGCAGCGGGATGCTGATTTCATTCAGCAACTATTATTTACCAGAAACGCAGAGATATGGTGATGCTGGAATGCTGATTAAAATGCTAACATGCGGGGAGAAAGAAAATGTGTGCAAAGTTTCCACGTATACGGAACCTAGTTTCTTTCTCCCTTGTTCCGTAACAATCGCTTTCTCGCTTCAAAAACGAGGAGGGCACAGCTTGCCTTCGTCAATCGAAGTTTCCTGGTTTGCGTGACTGCTCAAACGATTCTCCTGTGGTAAGTACTATGGCCTTGATGCCAACAACGAGATCTTGTTGTTGATGGCGCTCAACAATAACAGCAGGATACCAGAACAAGTTGGTCTCAGCTTAACGCCGCCAATAAAACACCAACACTGTTCAATCGATCTGCCATTTCACTTCAGGCCTTTGCTTACCGTCAGAACGCTTTCCGCAATCCCAATCATGGAGTCTTCTGGCAGAGCGGTAGGGCGAACAAGACTCCTTGAACCAGTCAAAAAGCTCCCGAAGCCTTACACCGATATGTTTGGATACTATTTCGTTGAGCGCGATCACCACCCCGACCTCCCCTCGAACCCTGTGTTCCATACCTCCTTCCCTGGCGTCTATGACTATTTCGTCACTATCGAATATTGGATCGGAAGCAGGCGTCAGCTAGCCAGCCCTCAACTAAAGAGGTTCGTTTCTATCTAGCTCTTGCAGCATGAGAACTGATTGTCGTGTGTTCAGAATTCAAGCTGAGCTGGAAGAACACCCGATTCCATTGCCTTTCAATTACGATAGTACGCGCTATTTCATATCTCTGCTGACGCTGACGAATTCTTGAAGAGCACGCGAGCGTCCAGAAAGTCTCTGAGGAGCAATCCGAAACCTCCGAGCTCGCTGAAGAAAATTCTGAAAGCAATTCTGAGGAGAACTCTGAGGAGAACTCTGAGGAGAACTCTGAAGAAAACTCTGAAGGAAACTTTGAAGAGAACTCTGAAGGGAACTTTGAAGAACAGTCCGTCGACGCCGATTGGACGGACGAGGTGTTACAAGATGGGGAATCTGCTGCAACCAGCGAGGAGGAGCATTCAACCGATGAAACAAACACGGTGAAATCTTCCAGCGGCGATGAGCAATAATATTGTATGTTCTTCGATTCATTTTTCTACATTCTACTTACCTATTTTTTAGGCTCAGGAAAGCTTGATGTACTATTTAGGGCTTATGCCCTCGTCCTTTAGCGAATGTACTGTCCCTTCAAGTACTAGCATAACGTGGTCGCAATACAGATGTTGACGTACTCAATAGGAACTAGTATTCTTGTTAAATCCTGATCCGCAACGACGAATGCAGTTTTACAGGTCTCGGTCTTATAAAGCATCGGATAAGTACACCAATGACTTTTGCGATGGTTGGAGATGATCCTTTTATACTCCCTTGGCCGGCCATCAATACTATCCTGTCAACATTCTGCAACTCCACTTTCCAATTTCAATCAGATATACGCGTGCTTGACAATGACACCGGCTTTTTCCTTCCCCTCCATGACGCAGCCGATTGTCACTGCAAATTACTTCATTGCAGGCACGATCCTACTCCTCCAAACCGCACCGCTTCCATCCATAGCTCAAATCAGTAGTAAACTGATACTCTCCACATCGTCGTGAGCAATCCGTCCTCCGGCTTTGAAGCACGGCGCAATCTGACGGAGCTGAAAGAAATGTTTACGTATATCTATGGACATTTTACGGCTTTCTGCATGCTGTGGAAGGCTTGATAATGCTGAAAAAGTGTGTGGATAAAGGTGTCACTGGTGCTGAACGAGTATGCTCCCTCCTTTGTTCTG
This sequence comes from Atractiella rhizophila, assembly GCA_021432655.1. Lineage (NCBI taxonomy): Eukaryota > Fungi > Basidiomycota > Atractiellomycetes > Atractiellales > Hoehnelomycetaceae > Atractiella > Atractiella rhizophila. The sequence goes on from MU271826.1 coordinate 13,209, forward strand.
ACCTGTTCAAGCAGGACAACGCATCCGGTGCTAAAATGGCTGAATAGGTGAAATGGTGTTTCTGGACGACGCTGTACGGTGCAGGATTTCATCAACACTTTGACAAGCTGGCAGCAAAGAAGGATTGATGGAGAAAGCAGAACATTCAAGGTTTTATGTGCATCTAGTCGACATATTCAGAAATGCTGCCTTTTTCGAGATCAAGATACCAATAAATCTAAGGAGATGGGACCAAGTGGTGAAGATTAGTACACCATGAACCATGTATAAAGAAAGGAGAGACAACCCAACAAATCCTGCAAGAAGCAAACAACATGACTTTCTGTTCCAAAACAACATCTGGAAATGAGACAACACATGAAATAGACACAACTGGGAGTACAGAGAAGGAAAACAACACGGAGGGAAGATCAAAGAAAAAAATTCATGAAGTAGTACAGGATGGGTCTCTTGAGACACTGGCTTTGTCTAAGAGGGAGAGGGTCTACTCCATTGGCTCGTCATCACTCTCCCTCCTCTCACTATGTTCACCACTCTCCCCGTCTGTAGAGGTGTACTCGTTGTCGTCGCCGCTGCTTTCTTCGTTTAACACTTCCTTGGGTCTGTTCCTCCTCCTCGGCAACGATCCCGTCGTAGGCCTCTGCTGCACTAACCTTTTTCTGTACCATTCTAAAGAGAGCCACGGGTCCTTCTTGAACCACCTGTCTTGATACCCCACCCATGTGTGACCATCCTCCTCAATGACCATCAGTCCATGAGCAGCTGACTTGAGGCGAGGGGTCTTGACTGCGTCAGACAGCGGCATCTCTCCAGATGACTGTATTCTCTCCAAGCCGAAGCATGGAAGCGTGTCGTTCCTACCCCCTGATCCAACCAATATTTGACCGTGATCCTCTTCATGAACCATATCTCGGCGAGCCGAGTCGATATGCTCATCTACAACGTCAGGAGACTGACGTGGTCGCTGTGCAATAGGAAGGAGGGAAAATGGCACCGTGGGAGTTGGACAAGTGTTGGGGATGGATCGCAAGCCACGGCTACTGGAGTAATTGCGATGGGATGAAAGAAAGGTAGAGTCGGTTCTTGAGTCGGGCACGTCAAAGCTTGAAGTCTTGCTGTGGGGAGGAGAGCACCTTATTCTCGATCTAGCAAAGGAATCTTCTAGAGTTACTGCCCCCGACACATACTCCTGTATAGGGGATGTGGTGGAAAAGATGTGCGCGTTTGAAAGCTCTAAGGGGTGTGGATCTGCTACGGAAGTCGGCACGTTTGGTTCGGGGGAAAAGTGACAGCTCCTCGTGAACGTCCGGTCACAACCTTGCTTCCTTGTCTCGCATCCTTCCTCAGAACTGTTGCTAAGGCTCAACCTAATGCTTCTGCAAGAGAGGAGAAACCGACTTCTTCCCTGACGTGGCCACTCGCTTCCTCTTCTTTGGGCACATTTTCAGCCTCTCTGGCTTGTTAACCCCTAATCCCTCGTTATCGCTCGATTCGTGAGTAAGGTCGATGATCTCGATGGGTCTCTTTACCACAATGGAGTACCCATCCGGCAAGCGAAACCTCTGGCCGCCGCCGATAAGGACAGTCCCATCGTACCCATGTCCAGCATCGAGCGGCCACAGTAGCAGAGGAGAAGGTGCCTCCATCGCCAGCGGGTTGAGAGCAGATGAAGGATCAGCGTGCTTTTGTGCGATGGGATCTGACGAACGGAGAAGAGGAGATCAAGAACACCGTCGAAGACCCGTTCCTTGTTGCGTTTGCTTTGGGTTGTTGACACGGCCGCAAACGACCACACGCACGACGCGAAACCGAATGACAGTCGCTCGTCTTTATATTGTAATTGATTGGCCGTAATTGAGTAATATTGAGTGTCGGAAGAATTGATCTTACGAATGGTGTCGGCTGAATTGACTGTCAACGAAGGTTCCTGCTGTGGGATGTTCCAGTCGACGCTTTCGGCCAGGCTCTCAGCTGGTGCCCAAAAGGGCCAAAGAATGTTAGAGGGACTGCACTTGGTCAGGCAATTAAACTGTAATGGTGCCACAAGGAAGCAAGTAACGCACCAGGGACATCAATTTCCGGAAGCAGTAGTGCCAGACAGGCAAGAGCGCACTCTGGATGGTGGTTCGATCCAAAAATCCATGGCTGTCTTAAAGGAGTGATAGAGATTTGGAACTGGTCAGTGGGCTGCTTTTGAAGGTCAGACGTCGTTCCAAAAACATGGACAGGACATGCTGACAATTTGCGGTTCTGTTGCGAAGTCGTGAGAGTTTGCAGCGCCGCTGAATTGCAGAGCGCAAGTGTGAAGCTTTGAAGATCTCGGAGACAGAACGACGCGTTGTGGAGACTTTGGAATTTCTGGCAAATGTTGCAGCTTCAGAAGGTCTATTGTTGGTTGAAAGACAGTAGGAAGACGTGTCTTGGGAATAAGCAACCCCAACTCGTGCTGGGCGGGAGCGGAGGTACGCAGTGATCTTGCGTCCTTCGAGTCAGCCACGAGCCTTCTCTGCCCGATCCAACAACGATAAACTTCACAATCTGGTTCTGAATGCAAACTAGACAGTCATATTGAGAGGTACTGACATTCTCTCGAGAGCATCGACGACCAAATGAACTGCATCCTAGGAACCATCCTTCGTACGCTCTGGAAAGGCCGACATCCGAACTTTTATGCACGCAATGCAACGCAACTGAAGACAAAGTTGCAGACCTTTACTCTGCCATAGCACACGCACGAATGGATAGGAAAACAGTAGCTGGGTTCGTGGCAGAGGAAACGCGGGTAGATCGGAGTTCGAACGTTCACTGTGCCAAAGAAGCATGGCTAGTTCATGTTATGGCAGACGGCCGTTACAAGGGAGACTTACGGCACCACAGGTTAGTGAATTTTATGGACGATGGCTATTACAAGGGAAACTTGCCCTATCATATTTTTGGAAAGAAGATGTGTCCACTTTTTACTGAGCCAAAGACGCAGCACTGCAACTTCCTACAGGCTTGTATCAAAGTGGGATTCGAGCGATACCTTCACAGTACAGCTCATGTGCGGAACACCCAAGATAAAATTGCACAAAGGGCTGACTCTATTATAGTTCCGCACAAATGATAGATAAGCCCTGGTCCCTTCACATAACTCCTTCGCATAACGAAGCGAAGGAGATATATTTCTCCTGTCACGTCAAATCAGCCGACAGATAATTTGTCATTCATGTCGGTCAGGGAGAGACAACTGTTACGATAATACAGCGACACGATATTCTCAGAATTAGAGAGGGACTGCGACTGAGATAAGGATGACGCTCTTATCATTTCATGTCGAACAAGACATTAAGGTAGGCATGAACAATATCGTATTTTCCTCTCTGCCAGACTACGAAGACTGGGGTTGCAGTCCTCAACATCCTCAACCCCATTCCGACATTAATGATGGTCCACGCGAGAAGCAGTAAACATTCTCGGCATTCTGCACTGCACAATCCCATTGCATCATAATAAAATGATCGCTCACCAAAAATATCTTGGCGAACTGGCAGGTTCACCTGCTCAAACGACATTGCGGCTGACACTTCCTTCTTTCAAAAGTCTCTTCAAGTGCTGCTCTCTGTTCTAACATCCTTCATGCAATAATTCGTTCTCCTACTTTCTCTTGCCCTCGTTGCTCGTCTGGAATGACTCATGGCAGAACGAGTCAAAACAACGACACAGGAAGTTGATAGTGAACCAGACGGGAATGATGTGGACGAGGAGCTAGGGAGCTTTCAATAGAAGATGCTGAGCGGAGCAATGGCCAATGAGCGTTGGCTTTGAGTGCTAGTGAGGCGGGAAGATTTTATGTTTTTCAAGAACAGGATTGTTAGTTCGTGATTTGATTCGTTCAACTTTTGGCCGTTGTAAGGCGCGTAGCGATTGGAGGAAATGACATGAAATGTTGCTGGACGATTTGGGGAATGCCTGTCTGAAGCCTCACATAAATCAGATCGAGGGGGCAGGATGGGCAACCAACATCTCCTGTCTGTTTGCAATTTAACATGCGTCATTCCCCTCGTAGACACAGCGGTAACGGATACATGTGTCAAAGAGAACCAGAGAGAACATGTCGCATGCCAAAGCAGAAAGAGCAATAAAGATGGTTAACAGCTGAATCCCGCCAACGATGCTCACTTGAACTCTGAAAAGGTGCAGTTCCTCGTCTTACACCCGTCCCTCCCTGTAGCCGTACACCTGCCAGCTTTAACTTCAGGGACCTATCACGCAAGTCAATTCCTCGTTCAGGGAGGAGAAAAATCTTGGACGAACATCTGTCATGTTTTCGAAGCCCCTCCAATCTACACACGCGGTGCAGACCAATCCCGCTCCGTCGCAGGAGCGCTCCGGATAGAACTCGCACGTCAGCCCGTCGCTTGTGATGGCAGAGAAGAGTGATTTGACCCATGGGTCGGGGACTCCCTGAACCATTCGTTCATCATTCTTCATCTAACCGGGAAGAAACTCCGAAGGAGCCTCACGTAGCAGGTGCCTAATGGGGAGAGATCGAAGGTCTCGCAGTATCCTTCATAGCTCGTGTCTCCTTCAGTGCGACAATAGCGTCAGAATAAGCTATGGGACAAAGGACGGAGGGAAGCGGACCACAAAGTTTGAGGAGAGTGCCCTGATCCAAGGTTGAAACGGTATCATTTGAGCTGGAGAGTGACGATGCAGCCTTTGGAAGAATGCGGAGTTGAAGAGCACCAAGAGCGCCAACGACGGCAAAAGAGAGGGAGAGGAAGAGCATTATTTCGTTTCAGATATTGCAAACAAGGGTTGCGATCCAGAAAAGCGAAACTGGGATTTGCTCCATTATCACTTTCATCTGCTTTTATGGTGCCAGAATGAATGATCGCTTCTTACGTCGCGCACCACGCTGGCGTAGCATTTACGAGCCAATTTTTCAATAGGACGTAGAATGGGAATGAGATGTGGAATTGCGCCTGAATCCCTAAGGAGCAATGAGTGGGGAGGGTAGCAACCCTTCGGAACGCCGTCATGCACCAATACGATGGGTGACCTTGGCCGCATTCTGGCTGGTTTGCTTGTTAGCACCAAAATAGACGCAGAACAGAAATTGTGATGCGAATGCCAATACAATGGGCTCGCATCCAGTTGCGGCGAACTTCAACTGGAGAGACGGAGGACGCCAAGGTGACGTAATGCCCTCCCATATTAAGACAGCTCACTTCTGTTATGCACAGATGCTGCAAAACACACTAGTAGTCCTTTGTAATCACCAACTTCCAGACCAATTCCTCTCATACTCCCTCCAATCATGGGAATTGTATGCAGGTGCGTCGCTCATCCAGGCTCCCAACGGAAAGCTCAAGGACGTCACATTGGCAGTCTAATAGCAGACCTCTTCCGCTGCATCGGGGACTCCATCATGTTTATATTTGATGCCATAGCTTCATTCCTCGTAGCTATCGTGGATTGCATCGTTTGTGAGTTTTCCCTCGACCGTTTCCCGAAATAAAAGGACACTTGAACTGACGATGCCTTGGGAACAGCGGCGTTTGTCTGCTTCTTCGATACTCTGGGTGATATACTGTGCTGCAGATGTGGTTCCAGAAGAGTGTATTAGTAGCATCCCGGGATTGAAGAAGAATGGGAATTGGAGAGATGTGATAAGTCCGAATGTTGATGTCGATTAGTCATTCGTGGTTGTTTGTCTGCCATACCTTGATGGGAGTATATAGCCCCTTGTCGATAGTCAATTGTAGATACCCAACATCTGTTTGTGGAATTTGGCCTTTCAGTGTTCCGTCGACAATGTCCCGAGTCCCTCACTTGCAGCAAGTAGTTTGCAATGCTATTCATCGGAGGTTTTGGGAAATTCGATTGCTTCCAGCTGTACACTTCAGTATTTTCACTAAATAAAAAAACGTAAAAGGGAGAGGATAGCACAACAGTATTCCTTCTGTTCATCATCAAAACAACACCGAAAGACTTCGAAAACCTATTCTGAAAATCCTGAATAAGAAAGAGTTGAGGTCGGAATGCAAGAGCATCTTTCGATCTTGCAATCAGCACCAAGGTGAGAGGGAACGGACCTAGACGGCTTTCTCCAAGTGGACCATGACCTCTCTCACATCATTCTCGCTGGGAACACTGGCGCTAGCGATGGAACGGTCTTCTCCGCCTCTTCCCCTTGGTGGAGCAAATGTGAGCTCTCCTCCGCGTCCATTGTTTGCGATATGCAATTTAATGGCTTCTAGGTCGGGGAAGGATCTGGACTCAGAGCGCGAAAACGTGTTGGTCGACACCTATCGTACAAATAGAAGTAGCAAGTGAGACAATATGTACGGATGAAAATCACACAGAGGGGGAGACGAACCAACACTCCGCCCATCTCAACCTTATGCTCCATCGCCCCCGTCCCATTCGCTCCTTTCCTCGCCGCATACCGTCCGCTCCCCCCACTGCCCGTTCCTCCATTGCTGCCAGCCGAAGCTGAACTTGACGAACCCATTGCCTCTTCGTACAAGACTAGGACGGAGACGACGTAAATTTTGGGGATGAAGAACGCGACGCTGTAGTGGTATCCGTGCTTGATGTCTCCGAACCAGATGGCGAGGTGAATGAGTTGGAGGATGGAAGGGGTGAGCGAGGTCTCGAACGTCAGGCGGATCCACTGTCGCCATCACCATCACCATCACCATTCAGTTTTCTCGTTTCGTTTCAGCTGGGAGTGAAGTGAGAAGTAGGCTTACCCGATTGACCATCTCCCGCGTTTGACCGTATGACGAGATTCGTCGATTCTTCAGGAGGTAGTAGGTGAAGATCCCACACAGCAACACGTCCGCGACTGCGGCTCCTCCCAACCAGAACGAGCTTGGCAGACTGTTGGATCAGTTGTATCGTCAATGCTTCTTCATAACTCGACGAGAAAGGGAGAACGGACTAAAGGACGGGTATCCATTCGGGGATGGGACGGTCCAGGACGATGATGCATGTCCAGACGGCGCCGACCAAGCCTGTTATCGAGAACATTGGGGCTATTGCCAGTGCGCTGCCAAAGCAGACTATTCAACTTTCCATGCCAGTCCAGAAATTTAGGAAAGACGAACATGTAAGTTCCGAGCAGGTTGCCGCCTAATTGCTTTCCTCCCATCTGGCTCCTCCGCACCAAATTCAGGATCCTATGGCGTTGTAAGACCTCTTATTTTAGAGTGGCAAATGAGAAAGGAACAAACCTTCGAATGTATACCACATGCGTGAGAGAAGCAATGAAGGCGTCCAAGAACACACCTCCGAACGCAGATGGCAGATGGAGGTGCGTCACCAAGGAAGATGAGGACACCTTTCTCTGCCGCTCCACTCACGAGGGCCGAAAGGTTGAGAGCTTTCGAAACGCTGTTTCACAGTCTCGTGTTAATTTTCTCTCATGCAGAAATTGGGGAAAAAACACACGTTTCGCCGAGGTTGGCACCTAGGAGGACGAGAAGGAGGAACCAGGTGAGTTTTGACCGGTTCTCTTGATTGCGGAGGAGGCGAAAGACGTTATTACTGTACTTCCCATAAGTTGGTCCCATTCTGTTATGGTAAAGCAGGAGAAGAAAGACGGACAATTGCAAGATGGTGATCCCAAACAGAGTGAAATTGATCAACGCACCGACAACTACAGGACGGAGCAGCGAGACGTAGAGATCGGGCGTGAAAGGTAGGAAGGTCGGTGGTGCTCCTGGTCCTGAGTCGGAGGATGGAGGGAGGTTAGGTTCCATAGACATTGCGTTCTTTTCGAGGACTTCATGTTTAACAGTAGGATCAGCTTACGAATAGAGCACGACGGAGTGGAAGTTGGCGGACTCACCAAGCTGATCAAGAAGCTGAGGCGGAAAGACCTGGAGGGGATTGTCTGGCTCGCCCATGCCTTTTAAAATGGGAAAGAAGCATTTCGAGGAGCGAGTACGTCACTGAGCGCGCCTCCTCAACGCCTCACCACACTCGTTTACTCGCGCTCTAATCACCTCCAACTCGAAAGCTGAACCACTCGACATTGAGGTGACCCTTCTTCGTCCTGATTCTCGATCGACATCGTCGACATGTTATGTAAACCGCTCCGTCCACGCCTTCGATTCAGCTTCCACCAGCCACAAAGAAGAAGTAGTTGACATCC
>MU271827.1:0-21347 GCA_021432655.1 Atractiella rhizophila
TCCTGTCACTCTGATGAACCTCAGGTAGGTGACTCCTCACCAACGTTCATGCAATGCTGATCTTTTCTTCGTCCTGTCACTCTGATGAACCTCAGTTTCAACAGGGAGAACCGTGGAAAGTTGCGCTGGGTGCTGCGAGGAAGGAATGGGAAGAACTAAGAGGGAGGTTGGAGGGAAGGAAGGAGGAGGGTGGGGATGTCCAGAGGAATAATCCTCTTAGTTTGGAGAGAGGGGTACGTGCCTTTCTTTCTGGTGAGATGGGGATTTTGCTTGGTTTGAGTATGGGAAGGGCTTGGTGTTGGAGCGATTGAAAGTTGAGCTTGCGCTGGATAGCGAACGCGACCAACTTATTATCGCAGATGTGCTCACATGAAAGGGACACCAGAACTTCCTGATGTGGTCCATGCTTCGAAAAGTTGCTGGACCGCAGTGTGCCCAGTTCAGCGTACTAGCAGTTCCTATTGAAGTGTCATTGAAGGGATGTTAAGAACGTCACACATATGACCTGGCTATGACACCCATTCAATAGAAAGTTGATATCAGTGGTAACTTAGATGTAGCGTAGCAAATCATTACGTCTGAAATAACGAGCTTTTGCAATCCCCTCCCCTTGCAGACTTAGATTTCTTGGGGCATAGAAAACACATCGTGTCTCACAGTTCCACCATTTCACGCTTTTTCTTCTACTTCGAAACAGGAACATGTTCGATTGCAATTCCTTGCGAGCATGGAAGCAATTCCTCCCAAAGTCGATCAGTGTCTTCAGGTTGAGATTGGAACCCCATCGACGCCTCAACAACATGTTGGCGCTGACTTTCAGCACTCTGATGCTGTTAGCACTTCCCTTAAGAAAGCGAAGGAAATACATCGCAGTATTGTTCATTTCTAATGGTTTAGCTATGGAACGGCTCAGGATGGTTATGACGGCCTGTTTCTTGCACTCAAACGGCACTTGATTCTGCTGTATGCTATCGTTCCTTGAAATACTAGCATTACTCGACCCCAAAAGCACTTGGCTGATTTTTTTACTTAGAACACGTGGGAGGTCTGGTTTCAGGATCTTGGACTGCGGAAAGAAATCCAGCTTGATGTTGAGCGAACGTAAGCCATATGTACCATTATTTCTCTTTGTTTTGCTAATTCTCAATGAGCAGATTCCCCGATATGGAATACTTTCGGGACCCGCAAGTGCAGGAGAGGCTGGTCGACCTCCTGTTCATATTCTCTAAACTGAATCCCCAGCTTGGTTATCGACAAGGCATGCACGAGCTCCTTGCGCCGTTGCTTTGGATCGTAGAACTTGAATCGCTGGATCCCACAGAGGCTTCAACATCTTCCCCGATACCCTCGTCGTCTACACCTCCTCTCTCGCCTACAAACGAGAACCCTCCATCTGACGAGCTCATGTATACGGTCCTGTCAAGAAAATACGTCGTCCATGATACATGGTTTCTCTTTAACGCTCTTATGCGACAAGGGAAAGATTGGTTCGACCATTCTGAGTCGATCCCATTACCCATGTCCCCCACTTCTACTACGATGACATCTATCAAGAGCGCAGGAGACAAAGTCCATCTCGTACAACCAATTATGGCAAAATGTCTGCGCATACAGAATGAACTCTTACGGAAAGTCGACGAAGAGTTGTGGGACAAACTGAGGCGGGAGGGCATCGAACCTCAAATCTGGGGCATGTAAGGATACTTTCAAGCCTGGGAAATGGCGTCGGTGTTGACTTTTCTATAGGCGATGGATCAGGTGTCTGTTTGGGAGGGAGTTTTCTATGCCTGCCGTCTTGGAACTCTGGGACGGTATTTTTGCCGAAGATCCTTCACTCCGTCTGGTAGAGCAGATCTGCGTGGCCATGTTACTGCGTATTCGCGATGCAAGTGAGTCTCTCAAGATGTTTACCTTCCGAGCCGGCGTCCTAATCCCTAATGTAGTTCTCGAGGCTGATGCGTCCACGATATTTACCCTTCTCCTACGATACCCAGCACCACCGGATGGAGATTTTCGACTCAGCCTGCTCGTAACGCAAGCCGTCTTCGTGAGTGTTTCCGCTGCTCCAATCCAATTACATTCAACCAAATGTTGCGTCATGTAGTTACGAGATAATCTTTCAGCCTCCGGCGGTGAAACAGTTCGGGCACAGAACGTCGAGGTTGGTGCAGTATCTGGTCGCGATATCGTGGCTTCAGTACCTCAACGACGGCAGCGTCCAACGGCGGCTGGACATGCTAAAAAGCAGAGTTTTGTTGCTGGCGTTGGGACATGGAATGGAGAAGGAGGACTAGGGGACATTGCTAAAGGTGTCATGGAGAGAGCCGAGCAGTTTAGCGTCGGCGGACGTGCTTTGTTCGGGGAGATAAAGGTATCTGGTCCCTTTCTATGATTGACCATATCCTAAGTCTGCACTAGAAAAACTATCAGGCTCATGGTGCCTCTGGGTCTCTCTCCATCCCTCGCTCTCCACTCTTCAACGCGTTTGGCTCTCCTACCAGTCCAGACGGCTCACCAGCACGCTCGAACGAGAACAAAGCATTGTCTAGGGCATTAAACAATTGCCTGGAAGTTTTTGAGCGAGAATTGGCTACAAGCAGCAAGCAAGACGTACTTCAGGCTTTGAAAACTGTCCGACACATAAGCGAAGTCCTCGCTGGCTCGACGGATGCTAACGACTCTCTCTTGAGGAAAACTACATCCGATGGATCTGGTTTTGGACGTCCACGGTTTGGAGAATCGAGCCGATCCAGTTCGGAAACAGGGAGTTCGTCTGCGCAAAGAATGGGTATGAGTCGTTCAGCAGTACTTGAGAAACCGTCGAATTCGGATAGTGTTCTGGTAAGAAGCTCCTCTGGTTCCACTGTACGGTTTTGACAATATTGTGCAGCCAAAACGACCGCCGTCCGCTTCACCAAATCCACCTCCTTGGACTCGTATACAATTTCCAGACTCGAGATCTCCCTCCACTCCCGTTCCACGATCTTACCAAACCCAGACCTCGGAAGCTGCCGCCAACGATACCATCGAGAGTCGGCTAGCACCCCGGAAGGAGTCCCCCACTGCATTTGATCCGCTTGGAGTAGGTCCACTTGGTTGAGAACGACGTTCTCATTGTACACTATTCTCTTCTGTGAATATTTAGTTTACGGGTCTGAGCGACCGGGGCTGCCAACGATCCAAGCGACGCACTGAAACGTTTTTTGTCTGCGCTTCGACATTGAACTTTGCATCGTGTTTCTCATTGCAACTTCTGCACGCATACATACCTACTGTAATCGTATTCTCTTGCCCGGCATTCGTCGTCTTGCAACGCACGTCCTCACTTCCGCGATACGCTAGCGGGGAACTCAATCGGGGGATGAGATATTCTCAAGGTTATGCGTTACAACGTGTCAGATCAAATTTAGCAACCCTCCCTTTGTCCAGTGTTTTTGTTGAAGCAGAGTAGTTTTTTGAATATTCCCCATAGAAGGAGAGCAGAAGCGCGGTGCCATTTCTAGTCTGAGCAATACAGGCATTCTTTCATGTGGCCGGCCTCTGCAATCCATAAAAGGCCTTGAAGCCCCGTTGTTCCCCTGACATGATCTACTCAGTCCGCTCTATTTCTCTCCTGAACAGATCTGCCATGGCGCTGGTTATAGCATATCTCGCGGTAACATGTATCCTTCCATGGTTGGTTGAGGCGTATCCCGCCAACACCTCGCTCCATTGTCCTCAGTACCAATATCCCAAGTTCTCCACACCAGCAGCTCATGGTACGTAACATCTCTACATCCCTTCCTGTATGTGTAAAGGGCTCACAATGTGTACAGCTGCTCGACTTCGGACAACAGACCTTCCTTTGATGTCCGAACTCTGTCTACAAGATTCGTGGAGTGGAACAGTTTCCATTGCAGCTGATCAGGAAATGTACTATTGGTACTTCCCAACTACTCAGCCGGAGGGGACGGATGATCTCGTTGTTTGGCTCAATGGAGGTGTATGTCTTTCAGTCCCCTCACCATCATCCTCAATCTGCTTTATAGCCTGGGTGTTCTTCCCTCTTCGGATTCTTTATAGAAAATGGACCAATCCGTTACGCTCCATATGAGCCCTTCCATCCTTACACAAACCCTAACAGCTGGACCAATATTGCAGACGTCGTTTATGTGGACCAACCTGTCTCTACTGGTTACAGTCGCGGCACAGTGAAAGCAGAGAATGAAGACGATGTGGCGGAAGAGTTCTTCCAGTTCCTGATCCGTGTAGGTTCTATTCCTTAGTGGAGTTAGGGGCTGAAAGCTTTGAAGTTCTTTCAGGTATATCCCGAGCTGAAGAAGAGAAACTTGTTTATCACTGGGGAAAGCTACGCGGCCTACTATATCACTTACATAGCCAGGCGCATACTCAAAGCTTCAAAGCACGAACTTTCTCAGATAGCTCCCCTGAAAACCATTATGTACGCCTCCTGTTTAACCCCTTTCTTTGACACCAATAAGAATATGGAATAGGATAGGGGACGGGAGCTGGGCTGCGTATCCCACAACTGAGGAGCTTCCCATGTACCGCTTCGTAGAAAAACATCAAGACGGGTATGGATTCACGGACGATTTCGTGGCGAGAGTGAAAACACGCTCTGTCGAATGCGGCTTCGAAAAGATCATGGATGAATGGCTCGTCTATCCCGCTCGAGTTCGCTCTTCCATCTTTCCCCCTTTTCAGACTTTCTCTGATCGGGGATTAGAGTGGCTTGATTCCATACCCTTCTGAGGCCTTTAGCGACTATTGCGATATCTGGACATTGGTTTTTAACGAAGCGAAGCGTATCAATCCTAATTTCTGGGATTATCGGGTTGGACCGGAACAAGCTAATCAAACAGATGAATTGACACCATACCTAAATGTGCGCCATTTCTTATATCTTGCCACTAATCCAACGTCAACGCCACAGAGAGCCGACGTACAAGAAGTGTTGAATGTAAGGGGTTTTGGTCCATATAATCTGCAAGTTCCAGTGAGGCTCCTGCGAAACTCATTCCTCAGCTTTCACTGAGAAATTGCAGGGATTTTGGGGGGTTTTCAAGAATAACTACGATAACTCTCGTCCACCCTGCGATCTTCTTCCCGAATTACTCTCGAGGATTGAAGTTACGATCTGGCAAGGGCTGAATGACAGTCTTCTCCTAGCTGAAGGGACCCGACTCGTCATTCAAAATACTACTTGGCTCGGTTCTCAGGCGAGTGAATCCCTGCATGGAAAGCTTGCGTTGATGCTGAATCTCGCCTCGACAGGGGTTTCACAACCCTCCTGAAAAGCCCTTGCTCCTGAATGGAGAAAAGAAAGGGACGTGGAATAAGGAGAGAGGGCTGACTTACATTGAAGTCGACAGTGAGTTTCTTTCCTACTAACAGCATGGCGATCATAAGCTTTGCATCAGATGCGGGACATCTTATCCCATTCGACGCCCCTGAAGTTGCTTTGAAGGTTTTGGGTTATCTGCTTGGAAAGGAAACGTTGACATAGAGAATGATTTTACAAGCACAAAAGTAAACGTTGATCTAGGCCTGGGCAATGAGTTCACAAAAGCCACACTCGATAAAGAATATGCGTCAGATATACAAATTCAGGGTTACAAAGTGAGCAACAGCTCTTTATACAAGTTTGTACAAGTTCACAGAGTCAAGTTGCTGCTGGAACAAGATTGTCGCTTTTTGGGATCATATTAACTATTAACTGTTCCACTCCTTTCCAAACTATTTGCAGTGGGTCCTTTCACGTGGGAACTTGACCATACAAGTCAATGACAGGTATTTTCCGAGTCCGCGTGAAGGAAACATGTGTTGCCTAGGCTTGCAATGCCTAAGCCTAAGACAACACTTTATAGGCCTGGGGAAGATCAGCAGCTCAGCCTCTATCGCGGTAAAAGAATTGAGCGTCCGTTAGATAGTTGGCTATAAAAGGAACAGAACTGCTTACTTGCCCACCTCACAGCTTTGAAGGCTATGATGAAGCGTCTCGTGATTCTAGTAGGCCTCTGCTTCTCTGTGTGCAGGGTTTCAGTACTGAGATGGCAGCAGGGTTTGACGCTCGTCAACTTTGCTGCTTCTGCAGCTGTTGCTGGTCGAGCTGTACCAGCATGGACTCCCCCGTTGAGTACCCAGGGACGCTGGATTGTGGATGCAAATGGGCAACGATTTACGCTCAAGTCGGGGAACTGGCATGGCGCGTATGTGATCCTTTCCTCTGGTGTCATGATTTCGCTGAATGTGCTTGCTAGCTCTGGAACGTGGGCCGGTAGTGGGGATCAGAACGACGATGCGAATCACCATGCGCATGAAAATTCGCATAACATGCCCCTGGGATTGCAGTAGGTTCAGTTCCCATTGGTCGCACCCGTAAATCTGATCGTATTGTTGTCCTAGATATGTCCCCATCTCGCGTATCTTGGATGATTTCGAGTCTCTCGGCATTAACTCCATTCGGCTTCCGTTCTCGAACGAAATGATTCACTCCACCACAATTGTTCAAGACTCCTGGGTGGCAGCCAATCCTGTCCTGAAGGGGAAAACGTACCTTCAAGTCTACGATTATGTGATCGAACAGCTGACCGCTCGCGGTTTTGCCGTAATTCTCAACAACCATACAAACCTCGCAAAATGGTGTTGTGGCACGGCCGATGGCAATGAGAGATGGAATGAGAGTCAGAGTGATAAGGCATGGCAGGATGATTGGGTCTTCATGGTTAATCGCTACAAGAGCAACGCAAGAGTTGTCGGAGCGGATTTGTACAATGAAGTGAGTAATTCGTTGCAAAATAGTGAATAGCTGATAGGAAGCACAGGTACGACGGGATATCTTTGATGGTCAGCGTTCTGACATAAGAGAATGTAACTCACCGTAAACCTTTCTCAGATCCCAACTGGGGCTTAAACGACGCGCATGATTGGTACACTGCCTCAGGAACAGCTGCTAATCGAATTCTTAATGAGGCGAATCCAAATATTCTAATCATCATTGAAGGTATCAATTGGGTGGGGATCCCAGTTGACTTTCTCTACCATCACCGTCCTACTCTAGAACCTGTCAAAGATAAATGGCATACCTTAGCTAAAGCCAACAAGGTTCGCCCTCTTTTCATCTGAGATTCTGAAATGTTTTCATGCTGACAAGAGAACGGTTCAAAGCTTGTTTACTCCGCTCATTTTTACGGCTACACTGGACCTTCTCATTCTGGTGGGCTCCCTTATTAATTCTCTATTGCCCTTATTCATGCTCGTTGGCTCAGGGGCGACTGGTATATAAGTATGCGCCCTAATTTGGTACCTTGCTTACCCGTTCTAGGCACTGGGGAAACACATGATTGGAGGTACATACCTGACTGAGCCAGGCAAAGATATTCACATCTTGCTTCGGGCTAGATACGAGGAGTACTCGCACGACGATCTTTTTCAAGTTCTCACTGATCAAGCTGGCTATGTTTCCCTGAACGAAGGGCAGCCGTACACGGCGCCAGTTTGGGTATGCTTTTCCTCTGTATGCTCATACCAATCGCGGCATTGACATGTTGTTCCTTATGGTAGATCAGCGAGTTTGGAGCTGGACGAGACGGTTCTGCTGATCGGACTAAAACCTGGTTTGCCAACATGGTTGACTACATGGTTACAAAGCAGATTGGCTTTGCCTACTGGCCACTCGTGCGTCGTCCTGACACCGTCTAGTTGACACATAACGATCAATATACCACAGGTTGGATACTTGGGAACCCAGAACAGCAACGGTTGGGCATTACTCAACTACGACCCCAGCACGGGAGCCTTGAATACTGGGGCCGATTGGAGGACAGATGCATGGAGCAGGTTGAAGAACATGTGAACTGCAAGCTAATATTGATACCCACAACAGTATGTGCTGAAATGCCAGAACAGTCGTACCATTGTGTAAATGTGTCTCATCCTATCATAATGTGGCGTCAGTTTGTAAGGTGGTGCCTGCCATCTCCACATCCTCTCCATCTGGTCGCATCGTCTTCATGCCCTCTTTCTTAGCCTCGACTTCCCAAGACTCGTCATTTATGTCTTCCCCTTCGATCTTCTTCAAGGCGGCAGTTAGGCTGGGCCTGAGGAAAGCAAAGGTTAAAAAACTGGTATGGCCCTTGAGGAAGCCTTGAGCACGATAGACAAAATCCGTTGCCTCCTTTTTGAGAGGTTTCTTCCCATTTCCATTAGTCGGTGTCGCTCTTGACTGCACTGTTTCTTTCTGCTTCACATCTTCAAGTGAGGCTTCTTCTGCCTTGATGGTCATCGATGACTCTTCCGTCTTGACCTTCTTCGCGGCGAACGGTCTCTCAGTTGTCTCACTGCCATTCTTCTCAGTATCGGCATTGATCGCCGAGTTAGTGATGTCGACAGTCTCTCCCTTATGAACCACCCTTTTTTTCTTCACCTCATCTTCCTCCGCTTCAGCCTCTTCCTCTCTCTTCCGCTTCTTCTCCTTCTCAATCCTCGTCTGCTCAATCTGCCACTCCCTCCGCGTCTCCTTCTTCTTCTGCACATCCCACAGTCGATCGAATGCTGTCTGGATGTCGGGAAGGTCCTGTGTGGAGAGGAGGTGATCACGCAGTGAGACCTCGTAGGTCACGATGTCGGAAAAGCCGTTGTCGGAGAGCGTGGTTACTGTTTTGAGGACCTGTTCTATGCACGGCGAAAAGCAGCAGATTCGTCCAAGCACGTCGTGCTGTGACCGTTCATGAATCTGCCTCACGAAAGAGAGAATAAAGATGAAGGGACCCGCACTCGGAAAGCTTCTCTGGCGGCGGGAATGGCGTCCCATGGAGATGGTAGATCGAGGAACACTTCCGCCACAATCAACATTCCTTCTCAGCAGCTTGAGCCCGGACAAAAGATAATTCACCAGCAGTTACTTGTTCGATGATACCGAATCCATCCTTACACACGTTCCTATGCTCCAGCAGTATCTGATTCAATCCATGACGCTCAAACTCCTTCCTGTGTAACCCAAATCCTTAGATTGGTGGGCGAAGATGAGATGAATCGCGGCATACATCGCTGCTTGGTATCTCTCGTGATGGAACTCAAATGTATGCAGCTTCCCCTTCTCGCCGATGACGTTGGCCAATGCATGAGAGAAAGAGCCTGATCCAGTACCTTGAAGAAAAAAAAGTATCAATCTCACGCAAAGAGGATGGCAGAGGGAAACGAACCTGCTTCAATCACCCTCGATCCTGGTTTAATGTCCAGATATGCGGTAATGAAGGAGATATCTGGGAGGTATAAGATCTGGGTACGATGTGTGAGACTCTCCGTCCACAGCTGAGGTGTTGGTCGTAGCAAATGAATGAAACCGTCATTTGGGCGTGGTGTTGAGCGAAGCTATACCAGCTTCAGCCAACATTTTGAAGAATTCAGGAATAAAAGATCGCACAACCGACCCCCACGGTTTCCCGATCATTCCGTCATGCGGAAAGCGGCCGAATTTGTTGACCAACACTTGTCCAGGAGTAACAGTAACTGGAGTGAGAGAGTCGCGACCCTGCCAGCGAGAAATGCTTGTCAGTTTCAGAGGCAATGGCACAAAAGGGGAGACGGAGCCGGCAGCAAACATACGAGATATGCAATTACTGTATCCCCTACTTCGATGATTGGCGATTTCCTGGTTGATGAGAAGACATTTTTTGACATTTCGGATTCCTGCAGCAATGAAAGTTGAACGTCAGCAAGTCTGGACTGCTGGTACTGCGGGAAGCTTTCAACATGGTAACGAAAAGACGAACTAATTCGAATAGGGACATAACACCCACAGCTGAAAATGGGCATATGCTGTGAATCCAACTTTCACTTTTTACGGCGCAAAAAACTGAAACAAAGACACCGTCTATTCCAGGAGGTCTCGGAACTTTCAGATCAGGCACAGTGTCTTCAGTTCTCTGTGTGCTTTCTTCACTTCAGCAACCGAGAAATCAGAGCACCACCGATTTTAAAGCCAGATGTGCCAACAGTTACAACTCAGGATACTCATTTTGTCTCAAAATTGTGATGGTAAGGTGCACAGTTAAGATTCTGTCAGAACTTGAAAATGTTCACTAGCAGCTGAAGTCAGTTGCATGAATTTGCTTGAAATTCTTCTGGCATACTACACTCTTTGAGCTAGTTCAATGCAACAACGCTCTAAAGGAAGGAAAGAAGATGTCCAGCTTGTAACTTGACTGGGCTGAGATGAAAGAAAGAAGGGGACATACCTCCAACGAACGCAGACAAAAGCCTTACCCAGGATACAAATAAATTGTGCGCAGGCGTATAGCTCGCGAGTAGCGAATGCAAATGGTGGTTGAGGTTGATGACAGGCGACAATAGAGTTCACGAACAGAGTTTCCTTCATTCAAAGCCGCTGTCCCAGCAGTTTCCTCTTTTGGACCTTCCACAGTACTCCTGCCACCCAACCAGCATGTCTTCATTCTTCTCCTTCCAGCAGCCAATTGACATCGACATCCGCCTCGACAACCTCGCCGACCGTAAGCTCGTCGAAATCAAGCCAGATTCGCGGTCAGAATCCAAGAAGGAGCTCTCGCCCGTATACCTCGATGGCGAGTCTGTGAAGGGTCAAGTCACCATACGGAGCAGGGACGGGAAGGCTATTCGACATGAAGGTATAAAAATTGAGTTTGTGGGGACTATTGGTGAGCTTTCCTGCTCTGCTTACTTCCTTCTTCGTCGACCATGGCAAACATGAAATGTCGTCACCAACAGAGATGTTCTTCGACAGAGGAAACCATTACGAGTTCATCGCCCTTGTTAAGGAACTGTCAGACCCGGGAGAGATAAGAAGCGCGCAGACCTTCGATTTCGAGTTTAAGAACGTGGAGAAAGCATTCGAGAGCTACCACGGCATCAATGTCAAACTGAGGTGTGTCCTCCTTATGTTACTATATGCCGTCACAGTTTCCCCTCCTCCTCACTCCACTATTCTGCTCTTTTGCTCTTCTACTGCTTCCATTTCTCCCTCCTCCCTTTAGTTCACGTCCTGTACCTTACGAAGCTCCGTGGCATCACAGGTATTTCGTGCGCGTTACGCTGGCGCGCAAGCTTGGCGACGCTCAAAAGGAGAAAGAGCTATGGGTGCATTCCTTCCGCATGCCAACCGAGACCGCGAACTCGATACAAATCGAAGTTGGGATTGAAGACTGTTTACACATCGAGTTCAAATACCACAAATCCAAGTGGGTCTTCCTTCTTCCTCCTCCTCTTTCCTGCTAATACCTGACTTTCAATTGCCTTACTTAGATACCATTTGAAGGACGTCATTTTTGGCGAGATTACTTTCTTGCTCATTCGGATCAAGATAAAATATATGGAGCTCTCCATCATCCGTCGCGAAACCACAGGTTCACCTCCGAACCAATACAATGAGAGTGAAACAATAACCAAGTTCGAGATCATGGACGGTGCGCCAGTCAGGGGTATGTTGACGCTTCATCCCATCCCATCCCATCCCATCCCTCTGGCTTCCTTCCTTTGTCTCTCCTCCCCGTCATTTGCCAGATAGCGGATGCTGACCTGCGAGCAACTGATGAACAGGCGAGAAAATACCGATACGTCTTTACCTGGCAGGCTTCGAGCTCACTCCTACCTTCAGGGATGTGAACAAGAAATTCACCGTCCGTTACTACCTCAACCTGGTCATCATCGATGAGGACAATAGGAGATACTTCAAGCAACAGGTCCATTTTCCCTCCTCCCCTTTGTTCAAGTTGAAGAAAACTAACGTAATCCGGATGTGTGATAGGAGATTACGCTCTACAGAGAGCCTCATAATTAGCTCTTCTGGGTGGACAGTCGATCAATGCTTACTGATATGATTTGCCAATGATTTCTTTCAAGTTGCAGTCTGCAATATATTTATCTGTTAGATAATCGTGACAACAACAAAGGAAGCTCATAAGCGGGCAACAACCTGGTTACAGTGGTTTCTATCAACATATACTTTAGACTAAGTCCTAACGGAAATGGACATCAACGTCCTCAAGCTCCTTCTTCAACGAGAAGGAGTACATACAGACGAAAAGACAGAAGCTAGTCAGGCTTCAAGTCTAACATACAAATCGGGATCAAAGAACGAGACGGAACTGAATAATGGATTTGCGCATGCGAACTGAAGAAAAAAGGAAGGGAAAAATACACCTGAATGCCCAAATATCTGCCACAGACCTGCAGCGAACCAAATTGAAACGTACGTATGCAAATTGCGATCCCAGTGTGCACGACCCAGCTATTCCAATGACAGCAACAAACAACAGATAACAGAATTGAAATCTCCTTGAAAGACCCCTCTGATTCAATTTTGATTTTTTCAATTTTTTTCTTGTCCTCTTATTCCATGACAACCCGAAGGAATTTTGTTCATTCGACCAACTCAAAACGCACTCCGTCCACTTCCCTTATCAAGACCTCGACGCTGTCATCTCGCTTCCTTTCCTTCGGGACGAGGTGGAAGACGGAAGAGTACGTGGGTGGACTGAAGCTAGACGGTGTGGAGAAGGTCGGGAATGGGGTTGGAGAGCGTGGCGTCGACAACGAGATGAAGTCGATGGCTGAAACGGGATTTTCCGTCGCTGTTTCGGCATCGTCCGCGTCCATCCAGTTCTTCTCAATAGCGAGCAGCTCGTCCAAGGACGATAACCTAGAAGAGGCGGTAGAGGAGCTTCGACTATGATGTCCTTTCTTAGGGGAGTACTGGGGTGGCGGAGAGCACTGAGTGACGACAACTCAGCTCCACTGTTGGAGTGAAAAAGAAGACGGACCTCTCCATCTTCTCCTTCAGTCCAATTCGCAACGTGAAACCTCCACACGGCGCTCCTCCCCAATTCCCTGGTCTGTTTCTTCTTCTCCCATCCCACAGGCTCGCTAATACCGCGTCGATGAGACATCTGCGACCTTCTCTTCGCGACCACTTTCGCGGTAGCCTCGAGCATAAGCGTCTGCTGTTGCTCAAGATAAGGGAATCCATCGGACGTGACTGGTTCAGAAAGAGGACAATAAGGGCGAGGGGTCAGCGGTTGAGGAAGGGAGGAGATGTCGCGTAGGTCGGTCATGAGCTTGAGGTGTGGACGATGGGCGGAGGTGGACGTGAAACTGAAGGGATGTTGAGCGAGAGTGGGTTCCTGAGGGAGGGGAAAATTGGGACTGACGCCCGCTTCGATGGGAGAATGAGGGTTCCAGAGTGCTTCGACGGGAGAATGAGGGTTCCAAAGTCTATCGAAGGACAGTTGAGAGTCAGGAGGCGAACTAGAATGCTGAAGGTGCGGAGAATGCGATTGGGTATCTGGAGAGTATTCGATGTATTCGAGGTCTTTGAGGAGCTCCAATTCAGCTCGATCGACTTGAGAGACGCGTTTGAACCTCTCCTCATCTTCGTCTAGGTCCAAGTCCAGAAAGCTCCTTTGCTTCCCAGGCCCACGCCCCCGACGTGATCTATTCGAGCGCCGACTCCTAGTCAGGCTGGTGACTCGCGTTCTAGCGGATGCCGCTGATAGTTCGATGCGTGCGGCTGTAGCACAGCGAAAGGAGCTCTCGGACGTGGTCGAGAGCCAGGAGAGGACCCTTCGATTTTTCGTGGGAGATGTGTTTGGACTCGAGGAAACCTCTGGAAGTGGTTTGAAAAGCGTCGAAGGAGAAGCGTCGTCAATGTCCATCGCTGAAGTCGTATTGCACGATGGATCCATTGGAAAACGATTGCAGTCTGCAGATTGAAACGAAAGCAGGAAGAATGGAAAGCTGAGCTCTGGCTGGCTCAGAAAACGAACGCGAAATTTCGAGGTGCAAGCACGGTCGAGGAATCCTGCCTTGCCATCAGGGTTATATACGCACAGTCCCTTTCATCCACATCAGGCGGAAGTTTTTAAGTTTGGTGGACGGACATCAGCCCTTTGAATTGCATACTTTAGAGTTCCCTTTGTGAGAGTGCACTGCCACTGCAGCTTAATTATTTCTATTTCTCGTTAGCGCGTGGTTACGGAGTCAAATTCAGAAATGGCGGGCTTCACCTGATGGTTACTGTATCGCTTTCGCCCAGTTCGTGAACTCAGGGAGCGAACGAGAGGCAGTCAAAGACACCTTCGTAGAACCTGCTGCATCTCCAAGATTCAAGCTTAAAAATGCCCACTACTCGCACTACTCACGAGCAATGAGCACAGACAGTACCGCGAAACAATAACCGGATTTTGAAATACATTTTGAGTTCGAGGACTGCACCCAAATCATGGGGAGGAACATAATAAGCAACCTGATCATATGGATTTTCCCTAACGTCCGAACGATAGCCTCGTCATTGTTCAACATTACTTGGGACACGAAGCGCTAGAGTGTGAGATCATGAACAGAGCACTCTCACACTTTTTCCCACGGCCGAATCTCCAGAAAGCATTCTGCTGAATTGCTGAGAGATCATGATGGGTCGAGACGAACCAGATCAACATAATGGAGCTCCACGTTGTCAACGTCCTTGTTCGCGATCGCTTGGAGTTTAGGAGCAAGAATAATGTTATTCAATACATCTTTCACTGTGAACAGACCTCGTGGGGCTGGTTCAAGTGGTAACATGGTTCTAATGAAGGTGACATAATATAAAGCTAGATACCTAGTGTGATGGACGTAACAGTAAGAACCAAGCTTTGAAGCGTCTACGCTATTAGTATCACGACATTTCTTATAATGTAGGGCTAGTAAACCCACAACACAGCTTACCACAAACTCCTAACCTACGACAAAGGAGGATGTGGAGTGGATAGTCTCGATCAAGTGACACAGCAGTGATTCGCTACAGAAATCGTACTTCTATGAATGAAATGACAGGAATTTCGATTCCCAACTAAAAAGATGCCAATCGGCCGCGCAAAGGATGAAGGAGAGAGAACAGAGGATAGCCTCAACGGTAGTTAGAGGAAACCAACCAGCTCTTACAACCGCGAGGCAGACATCCACCGTACACGACATAGTGTTGCGGATGAACATGACCAAAATATGAAATGTGAATGAGAAATAAGTTTTCATTATTATTATCAACTTAGCCTGTATCGATAGCGCAAGCTACACAAGTAGAAGTATCCTTTCTCCTTTAGGAGGCTACTGACATGTACGCCATGGACTGCTCTGGCCTCCCTTGTTGCGCCGCCGCCGTAGGTGTTAGGAACACTTCCAAATCCAACCTTTGTCCTCCCATGGTGCCCTTAAATACGCAGTGCTCCCTCTTATGCTCCCCAAACTGCTTCAGAATCTTCAAGAATCTCATCATATTACATTGGTACCACCATCATCCAGGTTGCATCTTTCCTTGAAGCTTCAAAGCGATCCAACGACATCATATCGACATGAGGATCTGGCCGTTCCTTCACATCTGCCCACTTCACATCCTAGCTCAACAGTCAGGTTTTCTGGGAATTGGCAACTATCCTTGTGACCCTCAAGGAATTAGCTGTCAGCTGCTCTACGACGTGCTCCCAGGTTACTTTCCAGATGCCGACTTGTGCGTCCCGAATAGACACGACCCATCGCAGGCATA
This sequence comes from Atractiella rhizophila, assembly GCA_021432655.1. Lineage (NCBI taxonomy): Eukaryota > Fungi > Basidiomycota > Atractiellomycetes > Atractiellales > Hoehnelomycetaceae > Atractiella > Atractiella rhizophila. The sequence continues at coordinate 15,554 of MU271827.1, forward strand.
CTGCTTTATCGGTCCGTGAATCTTTCTCTTCTTCAACCACTACTTGATAATGTGGATGGAATCAGAGAGTCCCTGCTTCTTTAACGACAACTGCGATGGTGGCAGCTGTTTTGGAGGAATATGCGTGGGAGACATTGGGGATAGCTGCCCTCCTTTGACCCAGGGTAGTTGCGCAGGCAATATCCACTGTGGTGCGCCTTTCTTTCTTTGGATGTATGAAAGGTTATTAATTGATGAATGTAAAGGTTCGGATGGGATATGTGGTGGATACGAAGCCATATTCCAGGTCGGGCTTGAACCCAAACTCGCCTGCGTCAGTGGGGAGGCCAGCGATTCAAAGTGCACGCAGTATACAGAAGAGCAACTCCGGGAGGCTCAGGCCCCCTCGCCAACGCCTACTCCCGGGCCTACTCTCGAGCCTACTCCAGGGTCTACTCTCGAGCCTACTCCCGGGCCTACCCACGGGCCTAAGGGCCGTTCTCAAACTATCGCCATTGCTGTCGCCACACCCGTCGGTGTTGTGTTTCTCTTGGGCTTTGGTATTGCAATATGGCTATGCTGCCGTCCACGAAAACCCTCTACACATTATCCACCTGTGCCCCCCCAACAGCCAGATTGGGGATGCCTACAGTTCATGCTCAGTTTATTTCAGTGTTCTGGGGGTGGTAATAACTCGCAATGAAGAAGACCAAGAACAAGATAAAGAGCTTCCCCTCCCCTTCGGTCTCTGCGGCCACTGTTGGTCCACTTACTTGGATCACTGAGGCGCGAATTTCACGGTTCTGGAAATGGATTTGAAGTTGTTTTTTGATCAAAGGCTATGGACACCTCCAGATTCTACGCTCGCTTCCTTCGCTCAATCTTATTCTCGGTTGCCTTGGGTTTCTGAACACTTCGTCTGCATGGTTCATATTTCAATCTCCATCATGTATATCTGTTGTTAGAAGAGATACAAACCAACGACACTGAGGAATGAAACATTTTCCCTAACTCTGTATGTTATGGATACTTGAAGTTTTAAAGATCAATGTAGCCAGGATAGTGCTGAGATTGATCATGCTCACTCTCTTTCGCGACATTATTTTTATTTGCCAATTACCTTACAGCACGGTAGGACATACGGTGAAGCCATGAATATCATGAGAGGACTTTGACTCTGTTCCAACGCAAGTCCCAACCATCCGTACAATAGTTATAGGATCAAGGCCACTGAAAGTGGGTCAGGAACGGTTTTGTACCCACACAGACAGTTTGATGGTGCAAGCACGTTACAGCAGGCAACTGCATCGGGATGGAAATGACCTATCATTCGTAACGATTAGCCTCACTATTTAGGACTATAGAAATGAATGAAGGGCAGCTCTTCAGAATTGCAGAAAGGAAAGCTCCTCATCGAATCTCAGACTGTTGAGCTTGAACGTAATGTATTTTTAATCATCCTCAGCTGCCCTTGCATCCTCTTCTTGTTCAATGAGGAATGAACGTACCTCGCTGTCCCGCCACAAGCAATAAAACAACTTATCAGCTCCAACGCTCAGGCTACAAGACGAGTTGCCGAACGAAAAATTCTTTCTTGTGATGCCGCTAACAGCTTTTCCGCCCGACAGTCTGCACGTGACTTGAAAGCGCGTCAGAAAAAAGCTGCCAGACGTGTCGCTTTAAAATGACGACCGTTTCCGGTCCCCAAAGAAATAAATCGCTTATGCTGTTTCCATACGATGAACTCTCAAGCTCTCACCCGATTTCCGAGTTTATACTCCTATTCACCCGACGATGCAATTTTTCAGAACATTACCTCGCTTCAAAGGGAGATCGGGATGGGAGTAGACGGTCTTGAAGAGAAACTTACGACGATTGGAACAACAAATAGTTCGCATTTCCTCGTTTCAAGAGGTGTTGAGATTTTTTTTGTGATTGAGCACATTTCCGTTCCCTTTGCTTCTGTTGTCCATTTCGTCGAAGCAGGTTGTGTTGATAATATCGTTTCCTTTCTACAGCGGAAGGTTTGGATTGGGAAAGCTTACGAGGAGCAGCTTGGATGCGTACGTTGTTCACCATAAGCAGGCTGTCCAAGCCTCATTGAGCTACAAGCAACCACTCTTCCCCATTTGAATTGTTCCCAACTCTTGAAGAGTCTGGACACTCCTGACGGTGGGAATATCATCCTCGTCAGAGAGTCATCTGAACAAACGTTGTAGCTAATACTGGAATGGAAGGCTCGGGACTCGGGAGAAGTGCGATACTTGGACAGATTGGCACAGGTAACTGGTTTGCTGCACTTTCGTTTGTTGCGGCGACTGACCGATAACAGATGTGGATGGTCGACAAAGTCGTCTTGCTGTCAGAGAAGATGAGAGATGTGCCTTTTCACCGCATGCACGCTCTCCCTACTAACTACGTGCCGCAGGGTCCCCTGCTCGTTCGTCGGCGTCACCACTCTACCATTCTACCCCTACATTTCACATCTCGGCGTCAGCTTCTCCACCATCTCCATTTCTTCCCGCCACCCCCAGTCCCCCAACTCTCGAGATCACAATTTCGAAAGAGTCCGTCGAATCCGAGCTCATCCCCACAGTACCATGCACTCCGGAACCAGCGTCGTCCTTTACTTCATCTTCCTGCTCAATGGGATCTCAATCTCCAGGGTCATACGAAGTGCCCGACTCGGAGGAGGAGTCAATGCAAACTTCTCCTGCTATCCTGCAAGGCTGTTGGAAACCTCAACCCAACCGTGTTCCTTCGCTCCCCTCTGGTAACGGAAGCGGGAACCTGTTTCGGTCCCATTCAAAGCAGAGTTTTAGCCTTATTCCATCATCACTCCATGTGGCTGCAATACGGTTAGAAAATTTGAAGAGTCGAGATGTTGCACTTCCAAATGCACATTTCGCTGACGGGATGTATCATCACTTTCGCAAGATCCTCCCTGCCGTCAGATCCTGGTTAAGGGGGTGTTGGCTACCTGCAGAGGAATACGAAACCGAAGGAGAGATTGAGGTGCATCAAAATGCCCGTTGGTGGGCTTGCCGTGCCTTCCATTTCACGATAAGTGATATCACTCGAGACCTGGATCAGAACGCATCCAAAGCGAGGGTGGAGGCGTGGTGGAGTGCCGAAGCGGAAGAGAAGGAGAAGGTGGAGAAGGAGAAAGCGAGCAAGCAAAGGAGGTGGGACCTGTGGGGTCTAGCTCTTGCTGCAATCGCCATCAGTGTGAAGGTGACTCACTTCCTGTGCAACAGCCAGTTTGGAGCTGATGAGACCACAGTTCCACCGTGATTTTACAAAGCCTCTATTTGTCCTCCGCGTCAGCGTTCTACTGGAGCAATCGAATCTTCCGTTCACTCCAGCTCTATTGGATAAATACGAACGACTTCTCCTGCATTCTCCCTCCATCCAGTTCAAACTCCATTTTCCCACACCGTTTGATTACCTGGAGGAAATAGCGAATGCTCTTCCCTTTTTCAGGAAGCAGGCCTCTTCATCTCGCGGAACGAAGGGATGGGAGAATATATTCAATCTCTGGACAGATGCAGTCATGGAGACTTGCTCTTGTTAGTAATTCTCTCGTCTTGCCAAGAATTAAGTTGAGATCAAAACAAAGGCAACAAATTCATTTTTTTCAGCGCAGCGCAAATCTGTGCCGCTTCTCTGCTTTGGGCACTTCCTCAATACCTTTCAGAGGAAGCTGACGAGAGCTGGTTGAATTGGTGGGAGATCTGGGGACACAATGGCACTCTAAGACGAGAGCTGTTGAGAGTCGTGCTGCTGAAACCCGTACGATTCTTGTATTCTTTCCTACCGAAGTCAACTGATGCAGCGGTTAGGAGCAACTGGACACTGCAGAAATGTGGATTAGTGGTCTGATGGAGGAATGTTCTGAAGGGGAATCCGATGAGGAGATGGTGTAGCTGCTTCCTTTTCGCAAAGTTGTATCAGTGCTTCCTATGAGGGTATCGTTTGAGTTTAAACAGTATGTTCAGGCACGCATCTGTACTGGTTGTAGCATCATTCGTGTTACTCTATCTTTAGTCGATTGCATATGTATTTTACGAGTTTAGCAAATATTTCTATTGTTATGTCAAATGATTAGCTGTAGAACGAAAGGAATCAGATGATGATCGTAAGGAAGTTTGGATGATTACAGGGACAGGACTTGAACACCCTCAAATCCCTACTACCCCTGAACACACGTCTTGGTAGGGATACAAAGGCTAGCTATGTGAATTTGTATATGGTGCGGTGATACGCATAAAGCAAATTATCTAAGCAGAGCATTTTGACAATGAGAACTCCACCATGACGCCAATGATGGAAACAACAGAGTTGCCATACCTGCTGTAGTACATTCCCACCTGGTAGTTCACTCACAGCTCTTCCGAGTCCCCGTGGTTGACCAGTCCTTTCCATTGCGTTGTGAAATCTTATTAGTTGCACTATTATTGCACACAACTTACACAGGTTTTTACTTTCTCACGCATTTCACCCATTTTTTTCAGCGAGCTGGAGGACAAGCAACGCTTCGAAATGTCTCTCCTACTCAACTTCGCCCCTCCTCCAGCCACCTCTTCCAAAGTCAAAACCAAGTCGAAAGCAAAGACTGGCGGTAGATGGACTGATAAACTCGTCTCGCAGCGGAAAGAAGTGTTGCGGACTAAGAAACGGAAAGCTGATGAGGCTGATGATTCTGGGGGTGGAGCTGGGTTGGCTTGGAGGCCAGTGAAGAGATTCAAGCCGGATAGTGATGAAGAAGATGAGGAAGAATGTATGTTTTCATTTTACTGCCTCTGGATTACGACGGGGAGAGGGGATTGAAAACTATGATCGAGATGCATCATGAATAGAGTCCATTCTCAAATTGATTGTGTCTTTACTTTGAACTTGTCATGAACAGCCTAAGAATGATCGAACAAGATCTATGATTATGGTAACAGCGAGCATGGATGGCAAATTCTATGCATCATCATTCATGGTTGTGTTTGCTGTCCCAACTTGCGGCAGCACAAAGCTACATCGACATTCACCCTGTTCAAGATACGGTACAGCTGTTTTGCTACCACCAGTCTATACATTCGTGCTCAAATATACCGTTACAGCCTTCCTCGCCTGTGATTTTATCAGGTTAAATCAGAACGTTCTAAAGGAACGCTGACGGAGCGGCCTGTTATTTGATGGTGGCAATCTGAATTAGCTCGTAGCAGACATATCATACGCTAATCCATCAATGTGACTCAGAACTTTAGCCAAAATATTTCTTTGCATTAAATAGATATTGCAAGTTTCTGAAACCTTGTCCTCTCAGCCGACGCTCCTGCTGCCCCGTCGACATCGCCAGCGAAACCCACTTCGGCTTCGGTTCTGCTGTCTTCGACATCGGTCGCCTCTCGTCTCTCGGTGTCGACCTCGAATGTAGCATCAAGCAAATCGTCCGCCCCAGTCGTAAAAACAAAACAAGTAATCTCCTCGCTCTTCCCCCGCATGCGCTCGGCTTCCCCCACCACACTCGCATCGAAACCCACGACCGCGCTCACCACGATGGCAGCGCCGGGAGGACAGGAGCCATCGAACGCTCCCCTGCCCTCCTCCTCCTTCCAATCCTTTGGACTCGCCCCCTCTGTCTTCCACAGCCTCACCAACAAGCTGAAGATCACGCATCCGACCTCCATACAGCGAGTGGCAATACCCGCCATGATGAGCAAGTCCGAAGAGGGGGAGAGGGAGAGGGACGTGTTATTGAGGAGCCAGACAGGGACAGGGAAGACAGTCGCATACGCTCTACCTGTCCTACACGACCTCATGA
>MU271828.1:0-10820 GCA_021432655.1 Atractiella rhizophila
CCCTTTTTGTCCCTGCGCGAACGGCGAACTAACCGGTGTTGTACTGACAGTGATCGCATCAGCCGGATCAGACGAAAAGGTGGCATACATCAAGAAGCTTGGCGCTGATGTAGCCTTCAACTACAAGACTACGAAGACGGAGGACGCATTAAAGTCTTTCGGGAAGCTAGACGTGTACTGGGGTGAGAGCCTTCGTTCTCCCAAATGTTAAATAATTCATATTCTCTGACAGATAACGTCGGGGGAGCTCAAGCGGATGCTGCTCTTGGGAATATGAACAATTACGGCCGCATCATCGTGTGCGGCACCGCGAGTTCTTACTCCGATAAACCATTCGGAATGACAGTTGGTTTTCTGCCTGCTAACCTCGACTAACGTGCTGATCAGGAGTTTACCAGAACTGGGGACAAATCCTAGTGCGACGTCTTCAGATTAATGGATATTTGGTTAGTGATTCGACTCCACACGAGAATAGAGAGTGAGTGGTGACTGATTTGTTAACAGCAAGGGGAAATTAAGCACAAGCACGAGGAATTGTTTTGGAAGACCATACCTGACAAACTTGTTGCCGGAGAAATCCAGTTCCAAGAATCCGTTTACCATGGTTTTTCTAAGGCTCCAGATGCTTTTGACGACCTTATGAAGGGAAAGAATGAAGGGAAAGTTATTGTGATGCTTTAAAAGTCAAAATTGTGTCTGAGGAGACGTTTGATTCTGAAACCCACCGTGACTGAAGCAATGTATTCTATACAACTGGAAAGGAGTGCGCTCAAATTCAAGGCTCGCGTATCCGAATCTCGTCTTGCAACAAATAAAGCGTCTGCCATTTCTCTCATGCAAGGTCTTGAACAGTCACGCCACGTGATCTCTTACCTCGGTAAGTCATTACATCGGGGTCACACTTTGAGGGCATCGGCTTGCCTGAGACGGGCCCTTGAAGCTCAATTGGTGAAGTTGGACGCGCAATGATAATACCGTTGTTTTCGACTTTCAACTTCAACGCTTGCCGGTGCCTTGCTAACGCCGACCAGTTACTTCATCCAGTTTGAACTGATTGATCCAAGGCCATTACCGTTCTGGATTGCTCTCACCTCTGACTTTGTCAGCTGTAATTCTCAACCGGCAATAAACTTACCGGTAATTTTACATCACGCAGGCATCACGTCGTCTCCTACCTCAGCCTGAGAACCATTTAAAAGACTCCAGTCGTCGACATGTCAAGTTCAAGTCGACAACTCCAGAGAAGTACGATAGAGAACCACAGCACAAACCAACAGCAGTAAGATGAGTCCAATTCCCAACCCACGCCTCTACTTGAAGAAGCCCGTCGAGGTATTTATCTTCTCCTTTCAAGCGCATTACATCTAACAGAAGGGTCTTAGGCTAACACTTACCCCGTACCAAACGAGAATCTCGCCTACGACGACAAGGAGACGATTGACATCGATGGCATCGAACTCAAGCCAGGAGAACTCCTCGTTGAAACACTATGTGTCTCCCTTGACCCCTACATGCGTGGGAGAATGCGTAAGGACGGGGAGAGCTACGCTGAGCCCTTCACAGTCGGGGACCCGTACGGCTTCAATGTCTGCAATTTCTGAAGTTAAAAGGTTGACAATTTGCGTCAGAATCACGGGAGCCATGATAGGGAAGGTCCTCAAGTCTTCCTCGGAGAAGTTCCAAGAAGGTCATCTGGTCAATTTTGGAGGCCGTAAGTCTTTCCTCGAATATAAGCGGTTAGACTGAGTCTTTGTGAAGAATATCGCAAATTTTCGAAGTTCAATGAAGCAGCCCTTCCTATCCGACAGCTTCCAGATGTAAAGGTGCCCAGTTCTACTTTCCTTGGCGTTTTGGGCATGCCCGGTATGACCGCTTGGGCTGCATGGAGAGAGTACGCTCATGCAAAGAAGGTACCGTTTTTTGTCATCCCTTTTCGGCATCTTTTGACCCAGTGACACAACGACAGGGAGAGACTTGCTTTGTGTCGACTGGAGCAGGTAGTTTCTTGTCCTTTTCAATTCCTGGGGGCTCATACGATCATCAGGCGCCGTCGGTTCACTGGTGATTCAGCTGGCGAAGATGGATGGTTTAAAAGGTTGGCATCAAGTTCTCTCGCACGGTGTTGCAACTGATAATTCTTCGCGCGTAACAGTGATTGCATCGGCTGGATCGGACAGCAAGCTAGAATATATGAAGAAATTGGGGGCCGACGAAGTATTCAACTACAAGACTACGAAGACAAGCGACGCGTTGAAATCATTCGGAAAAATCGATGTATACTGGGGTAACGTATTTCATCTCTGTTTACAGTGGCGTTTTTGAGCAAGGTTGTGTCTAGACAATGTCGGAGGGGAGCAAACGGACGCCGCGCTGGCTAATATGAACGTTCATGGGCGTATCATTGTCTGTGGAGTCGCAAGCCAATATTCTGCCAAGCCAGTGCCCATCCACGTACATGATTCTCCCATTTACATTTCTATGTCACTAATATCTAAACCAGAATTACGACCAAATTTTGGTCAAGCGTCTCCAAATCAACGGATTCTTGGTTTGTTCCCTAGTTGGTTTGATCAAGCAAAGAGCTAACTGTTGGATTGTGCAGCAAGGAGACATTCGCCACAAGCACGAAGAGTCATTCTGGAAAACACTTCCCCAAAAAGTCGTCTCTGGAGAACTTCAGTTTCAAGAGGCGATTTATCGTGGGTTTGACAAGGGGCCAGAGGCTTTTGACGACCTTTTGAGGGGAAAAAATGAAGGCAAAGTTGTCGTGATGGCTTAACATTGACCTCTTCATCTTTTGGTTTGTGAAGAGAATTTTGATCGTGAATAACTTGAAATAAAAGAGCTTTGGTACATCAGTCCGACTAAGTTGATTAAAGAGGCCAGGTTTCAGCAGTGCAGAGTTCATGAGACGTACGGTCGTGATGATGCATAAATTACGCAGACGACAGAAAGTCTATGCTAGCATAGGTGTTACTTCATTTACGATTTGATTATCACTGCCGAAGTCACCAAAACAGAAACGATGACACCAAAAAGACCATTAATGAAAACCGAAGACACGAACGATCACTATCAAGCCACTAACAAAAGCACGATTATCATCGAATAAACGGTAACCTCGTAGGTACCTTCTTTCTATATTCCACGTAGTCCTTCCCAAAGAAGGAAACGAGGTATTCTTCCTCGACTAAAGCACCCAATCAACCTCCAAGCTCAAAAGAAAAAGAGATCACGCACCTTCAACCCTGTTGCTGAAATATCGATACAGAATCACTGTGAATGCAGCCAAGCAGATCCAGTTCCCACAAAACACTTGAAGACCGAGACACCAGTACCAGAAGCCGACGTAGGATGGATGACGAGTCCACGCGTAGATCCCGTCAGTGACGAGACGGTGGCTGGGGAGCTTCTGGACGGCGAGAGTATGGGAGAAGGATGAGGCGGCGGTGTACATGGCCATGGAACGGAAGTATTGCCCAACAACGGTGCTGACGAACCCTGCGTGTCGACGTTATTGTTAAGCTTTCGGAAATCAAGGGAAGTGGACTCACCTATCGCCAAGGGCAGGTACCCATGTTTGTACGCTGCAAGGGAAGCAGGGAGGAAGAGCTCTTCAAGCACCAATTCGAAAATGGAGAGCGAGTGGGCGATGAGATACATGTTCCCATTGTTGAGGAGGAAGGCTAAGCACGCTCTCAACCAAGTTCCCATGCATGTTAAGAAGGAAATACACACAGTCTACGCTGAGTTTGCTAGGGCAATACATGCTCGTCATAGTGAATTCGAGCATATGAAACGAGCTCCAGCACATCGCATAGAACCCCAGTCGGAACCACAACCATCCCTCTGCGCCAATCTCCCTAAAAACCGTCGAAAGACCCCACAGGAAGACGCTTCCCAAGGAAAATGCGATCCAAGCCAAATTATGCGGTGTAGATTCGAAGGACGTCAAGGGAATGCGCGGTCTGGGTCTCAGCAGGGCAGAATGCGACACCGTAGACTCGGGATGCTTGGGAGCGCCGGGAGTAGGGGGAGGAGTGGAGTTGGGAGAGCTCATTTGGGATACGACGGGCGATTCTGATGCTGAGCTCGACATGTTATGACGAGGCGACGAAAAGGGATTGGGCGACGATGACGGAAAGGGATCCCCGGATGGAGAAGGGACGTCGCCTGCTTTTTGAAGGATGGAAGGACAGTAAGAAGTAACAATGGGCAGAAAATGTGATCTCTCTCGATCAGTTTCGAAGAGTCCCTTTGTTAACGAACGATGTTCCGGAACAGTGCCCCACTGCCGTAACCCTATCTAACACAAATTTAGCTCACGCTTTTCCGTCCACCCATACGTGACATTGATCACAAACAATCACAAAGACCACTCGCTTCTTTGAAAATTGCATCCTGAATTTTGGTATATAACAGGGGAAACGAAATTGTCCCTATGGAGGTATACTAGGTCCGGAAATCGGGTAGTAGCAAAGAAGAATGAGGACGGAATGGATAATTATGGTATCAAATGAGATGCAACAAAACAACAGCGAGATATCAAGGCATGGCGAAGAGCGAAACATCAGAACCTCAAAACAAGTGAGAACATGCACACGAAAACAAATATTCGGTCTATCCAACAGGCAACCAATCACAACCACAGCAAACTTTACTTTTGAGCATTGTATTAGGCAGTGACGTTTCCTCTCCTCCTATCCCTATTAACATTCGGATTCGGTTTCCTCAAACTACCTCCGCCACTCGATGAAGTGGGCGAGGGGGGATTCATCTCATACATCTGCCGCAGCCTGTTGACGCTGCTCGAAGAGGTCTCCCCTGGCGTGCGCGGCATGTCGCTCTTCTTCTTCAACACCAACCTTCCATCTTTATTTACGTTCGTAATGCTGTTCGTCCTCGACAGTCCCGTAGATGATTCGAAGTTTGGAGTCGATGGTACGGGGGTAGATGCTGTCGGGGTTGAAGTGCCAGATCCGTCAAGGGAAGGAGGGAGGGGGACACCAAATTCTGAGTAAGTGGGGTATGGAGCAGTGGACTGCACGGGAATATCTCCAGTTTCGGTCGGAGTATCCTCAGATACTTCAGTCCCGTTATCTTCTTCCTCAGTCTCCTCAAAAGTCGTCGATAAAGGTTCTCCATAGACGTACCGCCTCACGGGCATGCTAGGCGGCTCATAAGGTTCTGGTTCGTCGCTAGCTTCACTTCCGGCATCAGGGTGGTGAGGACCGGGAAATGAGTCGATAGACACATCTCTGGGTACGCGTTGGGTGGTGGAAATGGAAGCTGGAGGGGAATAGAACTCGTCGTCGTCCTGAGAAGCAGAACGGGAATGGTTGAAGGATTCAGGGGTCGGACGACCGACGCCGAGGCTGGTTTGGGACTTTTGGAGAACGCTGTTCGTTGTTACTGACGAAAGAGAGGTAGAACTGTCAATTCGATGGGAACTCGAGGAAGGAGAGGAGGAATCGCTGTCTCCGACTACTTTTGGAGTGGTAGTGGTGGGAGGGACAGGAGGAACTGGTGTGCGGTTGTTCGATTCCCGCCATTCCTCTACGCTCCCCCCAGTCGAATAACGCTGCCATAACTTTGGCCGCGTAGGCGTCGCACTCCGATCCTCCTCATCATGGACAACAGGCACACTGTCCTTCCCTTTCCTGTCCATGCTTTCCGGAGTCCGCACAGGATTGGACGGAGGAGGTAAGGGAGGAGCAGGCGTGGGAGCATATCGAAGGGTCTGTCTCCCGACCGCTTCAACGGGTATCGTTTTTTTGAGCTTCTTCCCGCGCTTGAACGGCGGCATCGACTTCTTCCCCGCGGTGCCATAAAGTTCATCTGTCATTCCAGTCTTCTTCGCTAAACTCCGGAACGCTTCGTCAACTCCTTGCTCCTTCTCCACCTTGGCTCCTCCTAACCGCTGAAACTTGGATTTCGTAGTCGATTGAGCGAGAAGGGGGGAGTCTGGCACCTCGTCCCCATCCACAATCACGAAGTCATCTAGCTCGCGATCTTGAAGCAAAGCAATGGTAGAGGTGGAATCGGGAGAGTTGAAGCGCTTGAGAAAGTGGACCCCGGATGGATGACGCATCAAAGAAGTCTGTCGCTCCAGTTGGATGAGAGGAGGAAGACTCGGTGGTGTGGAAGGGATGGTGGAAGGACGAGGCTTCTTCTTCTTGAGCGTGCTCACGCTGCCAAAGCTTCGATAACTGCTTTTCCCGCCAAATTCGGAATAACTGCCGTTGACAGAGGAGGATGATTTTGAGCGTAGGGCAGAGATTTCGGACGCTGTCATGTACGCCTCCATAGTGAGGGGAGAGCGTTTGGGCCAGTCGCCCGCTTCGGATCGCGAAGCGACGGAGGATCCTCCAGCATAGTAAGAAGCTTCGGAGGCTGTGAGGAAAGGGAATCGGATATCCTGCGAAGTAAGCGAAGCGTTTTCTGGCGCATCTGCTCGTGTTCAGGCAAACAAACGTCAAACACCGCATCCATAAGCTTCCGTAACCTTTGTCGCTTGGATAACTGGAACACATACCTCTGACGGTTTCCATCCACTGTTGCAACCTTTGATCCAGCTCCTGCATCTCCTTCTCTTTATTCGACTTGTACCTCTCCTCAGCTTGCTTGAATCTGTCTTGCTCCCACGCCCTGTGCAAGCTCCGATAATCGTGCACAGAATTGCTCTGCAACTCATCCTCTTCTGCGTGTCCATCGAAAGAGATAAGATCGATGGGAACATCGAAAGTAGACAGACTTGAGTCGGTAGGAGCCGTCTGGTACTCGCTCGGGAGATTTGAAGGAGTCGCAAGGGGGTCTTCGTAGAGAGAGTCCTCAGAGTCCTCCGCGAGCATTCTGCGTCGCCCTCCAGGCTCAGCGGTCGACTGGGACCCCTTCTCCATCCACTCTCTGACCTTTGAATCTGATCTTAGACTAGGGTCTCGCTTGGACTCCCTCTCCTTCTCCTTCCTTCTCGCCTCTGGACTGTCGATGGTAGTTTTCGATGAACTTGCGCTGGACGAGAGCATCGACGGGAATCTCATGCTGGGAATACTGACCCGTGGGTATTAATGAAGGGAACTGATGGAATGCGCGAGATTGAGAATGGAAAGTTCGGTAGAAAGCGGTGGATTGTTGGTCGTTCTTTATGACGTTGGAGTTCCCGAGTGAAACGGAAACCCAGCTGTTCCGCAGCAGCATTCTCAATCACGTCTTTTCCACGATCTTCTTGCTCTGGCTGTTCAAAGTTCAATGGGCATGGCGGTTAGCGGCCCTGGACAGGTGTCAGCGACCATGTTAAAGCCACAAGTCTGCTCTAGCGCACTTGGTGAGGATTGGAGTGTTTGGAATGGGTTCCAGAAGAAGGCAACAGAGGAATCTGAGCTTTCGAAAAGCTAAGTGTTAAGCCTTTCCATTCGTGAAAGTAGTTTGTTAGTCTATTGGAATGTCGCGTGGAGAATGTGTGCTCCAAGAAAACGAAAGAGCTCGCAAATTTCACCGTGACGATCCGTTGAACGAGGATCATACACATAGTTGTGGTGTGTCACACGATATGGGATTTGGCAGAGAATGGGCACAATTATATGGCAAGAATGGCGATTGAGTGAGCATGAGAACACTGTGTTGGACTTCTGATGAAAGCGACGAGCGTTGTCCTCAGAATAATGGAACAGGTTGGCTTCTTGTTGCCCTGGTGTGCCATTCCTGTCCACCATCTTCTAGGTTGATGCTGCCAACAGCAGTTAAGTCTCAAGAAAGAAATAAGTGTGGTCGCGAGTGTGGATTTTTATCGGACATGCATTAATGCATTGCGACTGTTCAAGACGTTCTTATTCATCTTTATTCCCATCTTTTTCATACTGCACTCGCTACTCGCACTTGATCATGGATCATGGTACTATTCAATCAGTAGCAGGATACAGGCAGTACCTTTGCGCCTTACGGGGAACAACTCTTGTCTTTCGTTTCTACCTTACAAGTTACATCAAACCACTGGCGACGCATCAGCGAACGCGGTATAACCTACAGCTCCTTTCAGATGTGGGAGACCCGACAGGAGTGGTCGGAACGGAGGAAGGAGGAAGTCTTGGGAAAATCAAGAAAGTCGGGAGCGGGATGCTCAACGGCGGGACACCACTACCCACTCGCACCTCGTCCCGACTCCCCAGCGTCCCGACTTCTTACTCGGATCCGAGCAATGTCCAAGTTATAAAAGGCACCACTTCATCCTCTTTCGCTCTTCTCAACAGTCGCTCTCTACCTACTCTCAATATTGAATTTTTGACTTTCAAACTTTGGCGCCAGCCTTATTCGCATTATATAATCCCACTCGACCCACTCAACCATGTCTTTGTACGTTTCTTCATGTCTTCCCCTTCTCACGTTTTGACACCCGGTTCAGCTTTGACGTACCGAGCATCCCTTCGTCCTTCAGCATTCAGAATTTGCTGCAAGCACTTAACGTCGCCGAAGCCATTGCGTACGTACCATCTTCTGTTTCCTCTCTCTATTCATGCTCATAGTGAATCGTGCATGTAGGTACATCGAAACTGGCTTCGGACAGGACGCCTTCGACTACGGCGCTCCCGTCACGCCTTGCCCCACTCCCGTAAGGTCGATGACGAGAAAAGAGCTGGATGGAGAAGCCCTTGTGACCGCTCTCGAGCCTTTGTTGCACGAGGAAACTCGAGGGGCGAGAATGGAGGATGGGGTTATGGTGTTGAAAGTGTATGGGCCTTCTGAGTCCGAGTCAGAGTCCGACGATGAGGACTGGAATGATGAGAGCGAGAGTGATGCTTGAAGTTTGCTCTTTCATTGCCATTTCAGCTCGAAACAAGTACTTTCCTTCCAGATTTTATCTATGCCATATTCTATCGAATTGTTGTTGTCTGCCTTTGACTCAAATTGTCAACACTACAACCTCTGAAATTGTAAACACTATAAACCCTCAGAATGTTCCTCGTTTTGTATAAAAATAATTTGAACGCTGCGATTTGGTGATTATTGCCCCTCACTGGCCTTGCAACACTAGTTCTACATCTCATACTACCTCCAGTTGTGGCTTTGCGTTCATGCACTTTCTGAGAGCTTGATTAGCGACCCACGCTGATGGAACAAGCGAAGTGTCGAGCTGGGGAGTAGTAGGCCTTCATTCTGATTGCCTAAGAACGACAGAGCCGTCAAACTTCTCAGTCTAAATCGAAAGATTTGTAAGGGGGAACAAGTTCAACGCATCAGTATCTTGAGAATATTATGGCATGAAGAGATAATCTACCAAGGAACGAAATAAACTCTGTACACGATGTAATCCAAACCATTTAACTCTTCCTGTTTACACTACTGGACAGCTTCTCGATGAGCGGCGTCTCTCTCGCCGCATCATTATCAGAACCAGTCGCAGGAGACGGTTCTGGTGCTTTGATCTTTGACTGGGACGACAGAGAGATCATCCTCGTTCTCGGCGACGCAGATGTTTCCCTATTCAAGAGTTCCCATTCACGTTCTTGGTCTCGTTCTTCTAGCTCTAGCTGTAAACCGGAAACATTGCTCCACGACCTCTCGCGTCGGACCCCTGCAGCAAAGTCTTCCAAACTTTTTCGTACGCTGCGCAAGAAAGTAGGCGGTGACCTTTCCCCTGATCCACTCAAGCCCTGTCGAGGAGTGACACTTCCCTGTCTTGTGGCCTCGAGAGATGGTCGATCTCCATCTACCGATTCGTCTGAGAGCGTTGTGATTGCAATCCCCACGCTCTCGCCCACAAGACGCCGCCAAACGCCATAAAACAGTCGTCCAACCTTGTTCGGCAGCACGAAAGCTTCAACGAATTCCCTCACTCCCCAGACGTCTTCATGATGGCATATTTTTCCGCTCTCGTTAAACACAAGTCGTGTGTGGAGCTTGAGATGGATGGTTACTGGTCCAAAGATCCATCGGATAAACATGAGGAACAGGACGAAGGGGAGGATGAGGAGGCAAAACCGGAGATTGGATTTCAGGGTCGACCTCTTCCTCGCTCTCCTTTTCGACGATGCTTCTCTTTCGTGTTCTGACGAAAAGTGTGGCGTGGACTCTTCCTCGCAGGGCGAAAGAACTGGTGGAGCTTGGCTGCGGATGCTCTGCGATCTCGAACGGGAGAAGTAGTGGTCTGGCGTACCATAGCCTTGTGGCGTTTGAGGGAAAGGGGTTGCAGGTGCAGAAGGATGGTATGTCGAACCAGCAGCGCGATATCGGTATAGAGGGCCGCTGAATGAACCGAAAGAAATGGTGGAAATAGAGCGATTTAGTCGCTTGACGGAGGGCGTCGATTTGGATTTAGGGTCTTGCCGGGCGGGGAAGAGGGAAATATGGAGGACATGGGTCAGGATCATTAATCGAGTGTGGTCTATGGAAGGGTTAGGATGGATCAAGTTCAAGAAATGCTAAGAGAAACACGCACCATAATAGTCGGACTCGCAGACATCAACAATCTCACTCCACAGCCGACCTGGAACGAGGGGGAGGAGGCCAAAATGTCGTGTTATAAGATCTCGCCCAATGGCGCAAGTGATTGGATTCTCAAAGACTAAGGGACAAAGTCAGGATCAAAACTAACTATTTTCAGGAAATGGTTGCAAGAGGTTGGCGTGAAGCTGCATCAGGTGCCGTGATAAACCTTGCTTGTATTCAGCAGTTCTCTTGATGATAAATACATGCAGCAGCAGCTGTGAGGGGTATAATTGAACCTCACTTCAGCTCAAGCACATGAAGTCACTCATTGATGACGTCTTCTCGCCTAACCAGCCTGGAAATTCAGAAGACAAACGTACCAGCTTCGCCTTCATAGC